>ML422003.1:0-41760 GCA_005239525.1 Nicotiana knightiana | reverse complement strand
TTGATCCTAGACTGAATGAGCTCGATTAGTAGAGTAGTACACTACGGGCAAGCCTATGGTGCATCTTTTGTGGCATATGAATATTATTTCTGAGAGCGAGTGAACTCTTTCTATCTTGAGTTCCTACGTGTTCTTAAAATTTTATTGTGTCTGGAACTATCTCTTTGATTTGGTGAGGGCACATGATTCACGAAGGAAAGGTAATGTTATTGACCTCTAAGTTAGAGTAGTGAGTGGATTGTGATTAAAGCATGGTATATGAAAGTTGACTATTGAGGCGAGGATGTCACACCTCTGTGCTTGAAATGTTTTAAAAATTCTTGGTATAACGTGTTAAGGGATTTTCTTAATAAGTTGTGTACATGAGTGTAGTTTGATTTCTCGAGGACGATCAAATGTTTAAGTGTGGGGTATTGATGTGTGGCTAGATTTCATGGTTTAACACGTTATATGCATTACATTTTATGTGCGTTAATGATAAAAGTACACTTTTTATGTGTATAATGGAGTCTATTTCATGTGTAGGTGAATTGGAGATGGAAGCCGAGCTAAATGGATGCAAATACGTCGAAAATACGCTCAAGGGGCGAAGAGAAGTGCACCGGGCTATAGCCGGGCATTTGAGCCTTAAGGCCAGGCCTGGCCTGGCTTTATCCAGTCGTTTGAGCCTTAAGGCCCTGGCGTTACCCAGGACTTAGAGCCATAACATCAGGCCTGGCCTGGCTTTATCCAGGCGTTAGGGCCATAAAGCCAGGTCCCTAGTCTGGTCCAATCCGAGTTTTGAAGATTTTAAGTGTTTCCCGGTTTGAATAGAAGTCTCCTACATGTTTAGGGTTTGTCCTAAACATATAAATAGACCCAAAAACACAACTTGAGAAAGGGAGAGGGCATTAGAGACAAGAGACGCCTGTGGAATACGGCTCAGAGAAGCAAAACATTGATTTTTACATCTTTCATTCATTACTTTGTAGTTTAATTATGCAAGTTATTTTGGAGTTGATTATTATGAGCATGATTAGCTAATTTCTTAATCTAGGGTTTTGGTGGAACCCGTTGGGGGATAAACTTATTGTGATATTAATATAGTTTTGATTGGTTGATTAATCTCTATTTGTTCAACTACGTTCTTGTTGTAGTTGATTGAAGGGCCCTCAATTAGCTGTTCCTATTTATTATGTATCTACTTGAGAGAGAGAGTGCATATTTAGGTAGTTGTTTAAACAAAATCACTCCCGGAGTATAGACGAAAGTCATAACTGAGGGTTTAGAAGTTGTATTAGAAATAACGATACTTCGGGTGCAATCTAAAGTGAACTGTAATGTAATCTAGCTAGCATAATTTGAGAGAGTGCGTCTAGTAAATTATCATAATTACTTGAGAGAGATTTATGGTAGATAGAGTTTTCATGATTGATAGAGACAACTAATCAAGAAATATGAAGTATCCGAGAAGTAAGTTCACCGACGGGGGAAACCATAACCTTAGACCTTTATTATAATTGTTTACACCTTATTGTAGTTATCTTTAGTTTAATATTTTCATTCAGTTGTAGTAGTTTAAACAACACCAAGTGAAAGTTTAGTATTCTGACAGCTTGCTTGATACGTTAACTCCCTGTGGGATCGTCTCTGGGCATAATACTCCGGATTATATTTGCAACGTCCGCTTAGTCTTTTATTAGACATAGTTGAGCGTGATCAAATTTTGGTGCCAAATAATTCAAATTAAGCCTTAGGAACTACCCACGATTGCAAAAGATTCAATTTAGGCCATTAGTAAAAAAATCAACAAAAGTCAACCCCCGGGCCCGCTTGGTCCAATCCCGAAGTTCAAACCAAAACCAGATTATCCATTCACCCCCGAGCCCGGTTATGTAATTTGTTTTGGAATCCGACCTCAACTTGAGGTCTAAATCCCCAATTTATAAAAATCTCTAATTCTACCCAAAAATCCCCAATTTCCATCATGAAAATACAAGATTTTAGGTTAAAATCTTAGGAAATATAGTGAAAGATTGAAAGAAACTAGTTTAGAATCACTTACCAATGATTTGGGGAAGAAATGTTCTTTGAAAAATTGCCTCTAGGGTTTCTTGTCTTGAAAATTTTGAAGAATGAGCAAAAATCCCGTCTAAGTCCCATTTGATCAGTTGCAGATGTCGTATTTGCGACCTTTGTGAACCCTGCAAATGCGAAGAATCCATCGCAATTGCGAAGACTTTCACATATCTACAATCATTGTATTTGCGATGAAATGTTCGCAAATGCGAACACTGACCCTCCGCTAATGCGACCACTTGATCGCATTTGCGATCACTGCCCCCACCTGTCCCACTTCGCAAATACGAAGTATATTTCGCAAATTTGAACATCATGTGGCCCAGATACTCTTTGCAAATGCGATGAGTAGCTCACAAATGCGAACCCATCAAAGATTGAAAATGCGATGCCTGGTCTCCCAAATGTGAGATCAGAGGCCTGCACTAAAACTGAAAACACCAGCAACATTTCTAAGTTCAATTTCACTCCGTAGGCTATTCGAAACTCACCCGAGCCCTCGAGGCTCTAAACCAACTATGCACACAAGTCTAAAAATATCATACGAACTTGCTCGCGCGATCAACTCGCCAAAATAATACCTAGAACTACAAATTGAACACCAAATCAAATGAAATTTTCAAGAAAGCTTTGAAACTTCTACTTTCACATACGGACGTCCGAATCACGTCAAACCAACTCCGATTCTCGCCAAATTTGACAGACAAGTCAAAAATATAGTATTGGACCTATACCGGGTTCCGGAACCAAAATACGGATGGAATATCTAAAAAGTCAAACATTGGTCAAACATTTCAAATTCATTAAGCCTTTAACTTTCAAATTTCTACAAAATATGATAACTCGAACTAGGGACTTTCGAATTCGATTATGGGCATACGCCCATCCCAAATCACGATACAGACCCACTGGGACCTTCAAAATACGAATTCGGGTCCATTTTCTCAAAACATTGACCAAAGTCAACTCAAATGAATTTTAAGACAAAATTTCATATTTTTCTCAGTTTTTATCGTAAAAGCTTTCCAGAAAAACACCCAGACTGGTACGCAAATTGAGAAAGGCTAAAATGAGGTATTTAAGGCTTCAGAACACATAATTAGATTCTAAAACATAAGATAACCTATCGGATCATCACATGTGCGCTTGATTTTCATGAGTGCTCTAGAAATTTTACCACAAATTTCATAGGAGCGGACCCACTCCACACTCATATAGGTCCATCCATCAAATATATTCTGCAGCACAATACACCACCTATAAAAGGCTATGGATTATTGGATTAAGAGTTTAATAACTCAGCCTCACATTCCTTGCAGTCTTGCATTATATACACACACCATATGAAGAGACATAATTTAATAGTGCACTTTTTATCAACTAATGACTTGTTATTACTGAACTTATTTCATGAGATCTCCAATCACATAGGTTGGGTTACCATCATTATTGATATATCTCAAATTAGCAAAAGTCTCAACCCCTTGATGTTTCACTTATAAGTCAAAGGATTGACCAAATCTTCTTTTGACTACACATTAAATGTATGAAAAAATTCTAATCTCTAAGCAACTTTATTACATTATCTCTTAAGAAAATGTGTCTACTCTTCCCACTTAAATATTTATTTCTCTTACAATGGTTATTGTGCCTCGGCAATCACAATTCATCGACATAATTATTGTAGGTTTAACTCACCAAGAGGTTGCTTCATCAACATCACTTCCAGGCAATTTTAATACCACAACACCCACCAAAAGATGATCACACAATCACTATTGAGCTTTCTCATCTGAATCAGAGATTCAATATCATCATGTATCCTTCTAATACAGTGAAAAATCCATATACATAATACTAACTCATAGTACTTCTCAAGTAAGGCATAAAATCATCTCAAGTGACTTTTAAAATATTCAACACATAATAAAATTTATTTTCTTTTGGTATCTTTCATATTCAAATACCAAAGTAAAATTTTTTAAACATGGAAGCAACTTTAACTTTTACAGAAATATTTTAAATAGGAAACGGGTTATAATTCAACAATTTCCTCACCAAATTTTTTAAGAAACCCAAAGCAAAATACTGTGACCCTCACGTTTTCAAAACTTTTAAGGTAGAGGGATAATATTTTTCATAATTTATAAGAAGTATTACCAAAATAAATAAATCATTCTTCTTGTTCTTCTACTTGGGTGTAGGACACGAAATTAAATTTGTTAGCACAAATACGCTTAGTAGCATACAAGTCTAACACCCAATCTCTTGCATTAGCCATAAGATTCGCTTGAGAAATGTCCACAATAATTATATCATCCGCTTAGTCAAATTTATTTTTGACTTTACATGATTATCATTTCTCTCGAATCCTCTTCTATATTGAAAAATTTATAATGGCTTAGTGTGCCCAATAAATAATTACTATTTCCAACAAAGTTTAATCTTAAATAAATAACTCATAGTTATATGAAGAAAAATCTGTCATTATTCAACATTCACCCAAATGACCAAGAGATAAGCAAAGATTAATTTTAGAACATAAAGTACTTACACCAAAATACAATATGCTTTGGTTCTCCAATATATAATGTCGCCACAAGAATCGCAAATTTCGTAAAGCTCTACTATATTGACATTAAAAATTTATTCTCAGCGACATAAGGGCGGACAAAAGTGATTGACAACAAAATACATACATGAGTTTTTTTAAATATATGTATAGATAAAGTCATATTTAGCAGCATTCAATCATTCATTCATGGTCTCTAGCAACATAAGTAAACTGTAAAATATTTATGAATTAAGAAATTAAATTTTTACCACTGCTCAAAACAAATAACATGTTTCCTCCTTAAAATGTTAAGAGAGAAAATTTGAAACATTCAAGATAAAGAAAACTACAAAAGCATCACTTATAAGACTAAAGAGATAACATGCATTCTCTTTCAAAATACAAAATGCACATAAACAATAACACGCTAAAAATTCACTACAGCAAATAACGCATAGCCCGAAACACTAATAAAATTAGAGGAGATTATATTCATCATCTTATGGACAAAGTTTATCTGCCTATTAATATTTTCACGAGAATAAGCATAAAAGAATAAATGTTGAAGAGGTATATATTAGTTCAATTATGCATACCTGGTACTTAGATATAATGTTACACAAAAATATATCAAGTGGAAGATGTTACCGTATGTCTTTTAAAGTCCATCAAAATTTCATAAATAGTATTCTCCAAAAGAACAAAGTGAAATATCCTTACGATTGTTGAAAATCTTATGGAAAATACTTGATCACGAAACTTGTAGGGAATTCTTCAAAGCTTGAGGCGTGTCAAAGACACTGTCCTTAAGAATATTTCACTCGATTTGGGTGTATCTTCCAGGATTCAACTAGCTCTTCTAGTGTAAAACTAGAAGCATAAACTGACAACGATTTATTATTGGTAGAAATCCCGCAAAAAGAGGATTTTATGTATACTTAGTCTCACTCAATAAAAGGAATAATTTTGTCCATCTTCACAAGAATAGTAGAAATGAATTTATGGTTAAGGAAAGATAAGAATATTATAATGACTAATTATTGGTCATAATGAGCTAACGACTAGAATAGAAATAATTACTCATTATGTGAAATATTAAAGACACACAAAATGTCAATAGAAATGAATCTAGACATTTTAAAGCAAGAATTCGAACACTTCCTTTTAATTTGAGATACTAACTAATTTTATAACATTTATTACGTTAAACTCCGGGAACTTCTCCTAGAATTTAAATGCACTCTCACTTTTGCCACAAAACTCAAAATCAGAAAATCCAAAAAGAAATGTTGCTACTGTTCTTATTGGTGTCACTGATTCCGCACTTCGAATCGAAAAAAAGAAAGAAAAAGAAACTTGTGTCTGCGTTGGGAAAATCGGTTCATATTTGTTTGTTACTGAAACATGGGATTTGGAATTGTTCCATTGAATTGAAATACTGTTAATCAGTGACTTGAAAAACTGGGTGAAGCAGTTTGACAAGCAAAATCCAAAATCCACTTACTTTGTGCTTGTGATTTTTGCATCTATTGGTGAAATTTGTTCAAAGATCGACTCATTGTTTGGAAAATTGATGTGAACTAATGTGAAGATCAACTTCATATGAATTATATGTCCATGATGTGATGTTTTAAGCTTCTATTGATTTTAACATTCAACAATATGAACTCAAACATATTGAGATTATTATCATATTTAACGCTTAACCACTTTTTGTATGGTTACTTCCTTGTAAGGTAGGCTAGTTGTAATAGCAGTTAATAGTTAGTAAAAGTTAGGAAGGTTAGTTAGTACCAGTTGTATGCCGACTGTATTAGTATATCATTGTGTATATATAGGAAGCTACAAACAATCATTCAATTGAAGATTCATTTTCTTATTCACGTGTGGGTCTTCCTCTAGAAGGTTCCAGAATTGGGACCTCTACTGATTTCCTCTATTAGAGCTCACTCTAAGCTCAATTGTATTGTCTATATCTCTATTCTCGATATGGTGTCAGAGCTAGTATGCTTGATTCTCACTCCACTTGCTGATTACACACAGCTTGACATCATTGGATACTACACAAAAATGAAGAAACTATGGGAAGAGTTGAATACCTTGAACGCACATGCTCAATGCAGCTGTCAATGCGCTTGTGGAGCCAAAGCAAACATGCATAAGCCAGAGCAGGACAGAAGATTAATCCAATTTTTGATAGGATTGAACAAAGTATACACGATAGTGAGAGTAAGTATGTTGATGATGAATCCTTTGCCTACCATTGCCCAAGGCTTCTCAATTCTCATTCAGGAAGAAAAATAGATATAAGTCCGACCACATAATCGATTTGTGTTGGAATCTACCTCTTTGAATGCGAGTGGACCAGGAAATAAAGGCTTTAGAACCAATTACAACCAGAATAACTAGAATATAAGAGCTGTTGGAAATAATGGATAGAGGCACTTATCCTCCAAATAATCCTCGACCTTTATGTGATTACTGCAAGAGGCCGCACATACTCATTCCTCCTTCTTTCCGGATACTTAAGCTTCTAATGTTACGGAACTAGCTTTCCCAATCAATCAATTTAAATTAATGTGTAGGAACCTGCCCTCATCGAACTGAATGTCTACCCTTCCCGCCACCAAAGAAACATGTTATAAACTTCACAGATACCCCAAGAACAACAACAATAAAGGCAACAAAGTTGCAACAAATGTGTTTACTGGACCAAATAATGAGGCAAACACTACAGAGAATGAAGCAAACCTACAGGGAAAAGGTCGAATAATACAAAATCTGACTAAGGAACAATGGCTATTTCTTAACATATTGGAGATCCTTCAGGATGGAAAGATAGGGGAGAATTCAAGGAATGCTAGCATGACTAGTGGGATTGTAAATTTTGCAGGTAATGTGGCTTGCTCTACCTCAAATGAATTTACTAATCAATTATATGAAAACCTTAAATCAGATGCTGACTCGTGGATCCTTGACTCTGGTGCAACAAACCATATGACCTATAATAGGACACTATTGACAAACACTAAAACCTTAGTCTACCTTTTCCTCATTTCTTTGCCCAATGGGTATAAAGTGAAGGTAACACTTGGTGATGTCGTGCTCAATCCCAAATTTGTTCTGAGAAAGTCCTATTCGTACATAGTTTCAAATTTAATCTGATTTTCATTCATTCCTTGACAGTGCAGCCTGATTGCATCGTCATATTTACCAAGTTTTCATGTCTCCTAGTACATGGCCTTTCACTGAGGAGGCCTTTGGAGATTATTAAAGCCAAAGGCAACCTCTACTTCCACTGTACAGATCACTACAAGAGTACTCCTATTTCTGATTCTACAACTAGCACTCATGCTATTTCTCACACTTGTCATTCTACATCTAGTCTTTCAATTCCATATACCGAGTATAATGAGAATAATGTGCCGTCTCATTTGAATTTTATTGTGAAAGCACCCATTTTAGCTAATATAATTAAATGTTGTGTATTTAGTACCTCTTGATGAGAATGTTGTGGATCTTTTGTGGCATAATAGATTGAGGCACGTATATTTTATCAAAATAAAAAGTATCTCTTCCATACCTGTTATTTTTGCACCCAAACAACCCTTCATTTTCTCAGTCTATCCAATGGCTAGGTAGGGCAGACTAACTTTTCCTTTGAGCTTCCACTACAAAAATCTTTGAACTACTACATGTTGAGTTGTGGGGACCCTATCATGCTTTGACTCATGACAAATAAAAATATTTCATTACCTTTGTGGATGATTATAGTAGATGTACATGGACACACATTTTAAGTCACAAAAGCAATGCCCTTCAAACCCTCAAAGCCTTTAATGCCATGGTAACTAATCGGTATAATACTTCTATCAAACTTGTTAGAACATATAATGGCACTCACTTGTGCAGAAGTAAATTCTTTTTTCCAAGTCAATGGCATCCTTCACCAGAAAAGTTGTCCTTACATACCACAACAAAATAATGTGGTGGAACGAAAACACAAATACTTGCTAGAAACAGCTAGAGCATTACTATACCAATCAAAGCTACCTCTCCAATATTGGGGAGAGTGTATTCTCACATCCACATACCTCATAAGCAGATTAACATCCTCTTGCCCCAAAAACAAGTGTCCATTTGAAGTGTTGTATGGAAAAAAGCCCAATTATTCTCATCTCAGGAGCTTTGGTGTCTCTGTTTTCCAACTATCCTGAAAATTCACAAGGCTAAGTTTGAGCCTAGGGATACACCTCATGTGTTTGTTGGTTACCCTTTTGGAACCAATTACAAAGTTTTGGATCTAGTCACAAAGAGAATTCATGTCTCCAGAGATGTAAAGTTCTTTGAGAACATTTTCCGTTTTAGCCTGCTCCTCACTTTTTCAATCCTTATATTTTCTCCTCCTTTCCTATATCAAAATTGACTACACCAGAGAAAGTTTCTACATTTGTTGATCCAATGATTACATCTGATTCATCACCTAGACACAACAGTCCATTATCACCCACATTCACTCCCAGGAAAGATCAACCTAGCCCTGAAAACGATCAACCTAGTCTTGAACCCTTTATTCCTTCTTCACCCGTTTCACTCATTCAGGATCATAGTGGTAGCTCTTCTAGACGTAGTAATCCTTCTGATTTCAACCAACACTCTCATTCCTTGCCTATAGAACCAACCAGACCACCTAGAAAATAAAATACCGGACCACCTAGGACACATTAACTTCCTACATACCTGAAAGATTATGTTGTCTCCCTTCCCAATGTCCAGCTCAGTCACAATAACTCTCACAGTTCATCTTCTTCCTCTTTCAATTCTCTTACACCTGAGTTGTATCATGTTTCTCTTAACACTTTAACCAGTGAGAGTCAGCAGGTGATACAAGGTATATCACATGATTGTGAACCTGGTTCTTATAGGGAAGCAGGTGTAGTTCCTGCTTGGGGCTGCAATGAATCAGGTGTTTGAGGCTTTTCATTCAAATCATACTTGGGATTTGGTACCCTTCCCTGTTGGAAAAAAAAGCAATATGGTGTAAGTGAGTGTAAAAAATCAAACATTAGGCATATGGGAGTATCGAGAGATACAAGGCAAGATTGGTTGTGAAAGGGTACACTCAAGAAGCTGGAGTGGACTATACTGAAACATTTTCCCTAGTTGTCAAAATGACAACTATCAGGGCTTTGATAGGGACTTCTATTAAGAAGGGATGGGAGATCTACCAATTGGATGTTAATAATGCATTCCTTCATGGTGATCTACATGAAAAAGTGTATATGCAAGTGTTTCTGGGTTTACTTGTAGACAAGCCAGGGCTAGTGTGTATATTGAATAAATCCCTATATGGTTTAAAGCAGGCTAGTAGGCAATGGAATGCCAAATTGACCGAGGCACTCTGTTCTAGGGGTTATGAACACTCTATGTTTGATTATTCCCTGTTCTACAAGAAGACTGATGCTTCTGTGGTGTTTGTAGCAGTTTACGTGGATGATGTTCTTCTCATTGGAACAAACTTGGAAGAAATTGAGCCCCTTAAAAGTTATTTGCACGAGACATTCAAAATCAAAGATATTGGTAGGTTGCACTACTTCCACGGGCTGCAGATTCTTTATATTCCAACTGGAGTATTGATCACTCAAAAAAAGTTCACCATGGACTTACTCTCTGAATATGACTGTATGTCTTACTCTTCCTTGTGCTCACCTCTTGATCCATCACTCAAGCTGAAGCCTGATGAGGGTATCGTCCTGACTGATCCCACACATTATAGAAAGCTGATTGGCAAGTTAAATTTCCTCACTAATACAAGACCTGACATTGCTTATAATGTTTAACACTTAAGCCAGTATATGCAAAGTCCCAGAGATTCTCACTTGAAAGTTGTTGTCCATGTGTTGAGGTATTTTAAAGGATGTCCTGATTTGGGGATCTTCATAAGCAATAGTTTAGATTATACTGTGAAAGCATTCTGTGACTCAGACTGGGCAGCATGCCCTGAGTCTAGGAAGTCTGTTAGTGGTTACATTGTTCTCCTTGGTGACAGTCCAAACAGTTGGAAGTCTAAAAAGCAACCCACATCTCCCTTTCATCAGTAGAAGCAGAGTACATGTCTTGTAGGAAGGTGGTGGGAGAATTGGTTTGGTTGATCAGATTGCTTACTGAGTTGAATGCTCCGTTATCTCGTCCGGCACCTATTTTTTGTGATAGTCAGGCAGCTCTACACATTACCAGAAATTCTGTTTTTCATGAGTGCACGAATATATTGAGGTAGACTGTCATTTTGTGCGCGACAAGTTGCAAGAATGGCTCATCTCTACATCACATCTCCACCCCATGACCAATTGGCTGATATCTTCACAAAATTTCTGACTAGGCCCAAACATTCCAATCCTCTTAGCAAGTTGTCAGTGACTTCCTCCCTTCCAACTTGAGGGGGGTATTGAGATTATTACCATATTTAACGCTTAACCACTTTCTGTATGGTTACTTCCTTGTAAGGTAGGCTAGTTTTGTAATAGCACGTAATAGTTAGTAAAGTTTAGGAAGGTTAGTTAGTGTCAGCTGTATTAATATAGCATTGTGTATATATAGGAAGCTACAGACAGTCATTCAATTGAAGATTCATTTTCTTATTCACGTGTGGGTCTTCCTCTAGAAGGTTCTATCCAGAATTGGGACCTCTACTGATTTACTCCATTAGAGCTCACTCTAAAATCAATTGTATTGTTTATATCTCAATTCTCGATACAAACTCCAGGAATCGTTCTTTGTGTTTGAATTGAAAATAGTTTAAAACTCCAGTAATTGTTAATTAGATTTGTATTTCTCTGTGATCTTAATCAAAAAGATGTTAGCGATGTTCCACATTATCTTCCTATTTGCTTCTCACATTTGGTAGATAAGAGATGTACCACTTTATGATTTTATAACTTAGTTAAGTAGCCTTGGCTGTTTATATCTCCAGAAGTTGTGAACTTTTAATTAGTCTCAGATCTCTTTGTAAAGTAAAAGATACTCTGCAGAGATAAATTGTTGTTACAATTGAGAATAATCTCAAATAACTTCAGAAAATTAGACAAATTTGGAGATGAACTCTGTTGGTTTGAAGAATAATCTCAAATGTACAGTTGTTTGAAGAAGCAGTCACTACATTTTTCATCCCCTTGGTGTTCTGTTTTTATTCTTGAAGATGTCTATATTGTTTTGATTGCTTTCGATATTGTTACTTTTGTTACTGTTGTTAACATTACGAGCCACGTTTGAATTGATTCTCCCTTTGCAAGACTTATTTCTGTAGAGAGTTTGTATGTGTACAGATACTGTAAATGTCGTAGTTTGCAATCTTTTACTGCAGAAATTTCTCTTTAAGATTTATTTTTCTTCCAATAAATTGATGGAGATCTGTTTCGGTTTCTTATATAGCCTTTACTACAATAGACAGCTTAGGCATGTTAAGTATGACTGAAATCCAAGAAACTAGTTAACTACGCGCTTCTTTTTTCTTTCTCCTGCAACATGAATTTTCTCAGGAGTACGGTGCATGAGATTGTAGTATGGCATGCTTTGAAAAATTGATCATATGGCCTAAATTGCTGATCCTGACCACTTTGCGGTCTATTTTTTCCAAGATTAATGTGGACTTTCTTCTCTAAAGATGAACAAGGAATACCTTTAAAGTAGAAGCTTTTCTATATATGTATTTTGATATTTGAGTGATTAGAATTTAACCTTTCATATCAAATATTAGTATTATAGTCTACAAATTTTTCCCATATATATATATATTTCGAGATTGATTAGGTTCTTTCCCAAAGATAAAATTGCCAGGACAACAACTTCGTGATAAATAGTTTATGTTACTATTGTATACGACCAAAATCGAGCTCGCCTACGATATGGTAGGTTAGACTCAGAACATGGCAATAAAGGACTGAAGATCGACCCCAAGTTCTACTGGGCTAGAACCCGGGGTCAGAACGCATGCCTTCGAGAATATCGAGGTCATGATCCCGGAATCGATCCTAGCTCCGAACAAACTCATAGAAACATTGTTAGCATAGCCAACAGAAGATTGAAATATCCGTGACCGGTTGGATATTACGGGGGAATCTCGGCACGTATCAATAAGGAACCGACAATCAACAAATCAAGAGATTTTTTTACCTTTTATAGAATTGTACCTAAAGTAGGACTACTCTAATATATAAAGGGGGTATGATAATTCATTTAACACATTGTAACACGCATTCCAAAGCAATACATTATTATTTCTCTCTTTAAGCTCTTATCTTTTGTATCTTGATACCGATTGAAGTGCATCCAGTTCGAGGGTAGCTAACCTTCCAAGGCTGAAATTATCCAATTCATGTGGTTTGAATTTTCTTATCATTGTTTATTTCAATTGCAACTTAATTTATCACTTTGTGTCAAGTTAATCTGCGTATCCTTAAAATCACTTACAAATTCAATTGTTATCCATTTTGAGGGTAAACAGTTTGGTGCCCACCGTGAGGCTAAGGATAATAGTGGTTATTTGATACAAATTTTCATAACACACACTACTTTACACTTATTCTTTGAAGTGTCTCTAATTTCAGGTTAAAGCTCAAAATGTCAAACTCTCAATCATCACCTTGACAATAAGTCCGGCCATCATGGTGAAAATAACAACATAATGCCCAGCGACGAGTTACAACATGTTGAACCCATCAGAATTCCGGTTGTGGACCCGATTGTCGGTAACTCGCATGTGGCCATCAACACAAATTTGCCTACCAACCCCGAGAATAATGTCCACGGTGAGCTCGATCGGCAGCCCCTAAATACACAAAACATTGGACGAGACAGGATCAATTTACGGGTGATATTCGAAATGAATGTTCAACAGGCGGCGATGGCCTAGTTACAGAACCACCGATCGCTAACGATTGGGCAGTTCAGGATTTCACCCAAGGAGTCAACATACGGAGCTCGATGGCTTCACAACAGTTGAAACAAAACTTGGTAGAATATCCGTCTGTCACTTGGGCCGATGTCCATAACCGATATCAATAGAAAATCAGGGTCGAAGATGATCATCTTGGGGCCCCTTCCGGGTTCGTGTATCCCGACAGAACCATCGACAGAGTCAAGAGAGACATCAATCGTGAACCAAGATTGAACATGGATCAGTATCAGCCGTACGATTGAGACTGAAGAAGCAGTGGGTCCGGGCGGAGATTATCAGAGTACAACTTCAACGTTGATGCTGCTGCTATCGTATCTGCCATCGAGTGTATCAAAGATACCAAATGGCCTAGACCTTTACAGTCCAATCCAGGCCAAAGGGATCCTAACCTAATGTGCATATATCATGGCACTCATCACCACAGAACAAAAAACTGCCGGCAATTAAGAGAAAAGGTGGCCCCGCTGTTCAACAACAGACATCTCCGAGAGTTCCTAAGTGATCGAGCCAAGAACCACTTTAGGAATAGGGATTCTAATAAGAAGGCCGAGCAGGAAGAAGCTCAGAACTTCATTAACATGATCATCGGTGGGGTCGACATTCCCTAGGGGCCGATGCTGAAGCGCACCAAAGTATCCATCACAAGGGAAAAATGGACTCGGGATTACGTACCGGAAGGATCCTTATCTTTCAACGACGAAGACGCTGGGGGGATCGTGCAGCATCACAACGATGCACTGGTAATATCACTACTCGTAAATAAATCTCGAATTAAGCGTGTGTTAATTGATCTAGGTAGATCAACAAGCATCATTAGATCGAGGGTCGTGGAATAACTCGGCCTACAAGATCAGATCGTACCTGCGGTCCGAGTCCTGAACGGGTTCAACATGGCATGCGAGACCACTAAAGGGGAGATAACATTACTGGTGAACATCACCGGAACCGTACAAGAAGCCAAGTTCTATGTAATCGAGGAGGATATGAGATACAACATTCTGTTCGGAAGGCCATGAATTCACAACATGAGAGCAATACCCTAGACACTGCACCAGGTGCTGAAATTCCCAACATCTAGAGGAATCAAAACAACTTAAGGTGAACAACCGGCCGCCAATGAGATGTTCGCAGTCGATGGGGTGATCCTATTATCCACACCCTCAACATTGGAGGTCCAAATCGGATGGTCAAAGATGGGACCAAATAGCAATCACCGATACCAACCTCAACAAAATCAAAGGAACGAGGGGGTGAGGATGACGATTACGGAGTCCCCAGATCTTTCATATCCCCCGATGATTCCGACGCTACAAAATTAACAGTCGAGGAACTGGAGCAAGTCTAACTAAGTGAACACTTGCTCGATCAAAATTTATACCTAGGCACGGGCTTAAACTCCGAGCTCAGGAAAAAACTCATTCAATTTCTTATAGCTAACAAAGATTGTTTCGCTTGGTCCCACCTTAATATGACAGGGATCCCGCCGGAAATAACCACTCACAAGCTAAGCCTGGACCCAAAGCTCCACCCGGTTAAGCAGAAGAAAAGATCCCAGTCCGAGGTCAAACATGATTTCATCAAGGACGAGGTATCTAAACTCCTTAAAATAGGGTCCATTCAGGAGGTTAAATACCCGGATTGGTTAGCAAACATAGTGGTAGTCCCTAAAAAGGGAATAAATTAAGAATGTTTGTAGACTATAAGGATTTTAATAAGGCATGTCCCAAGGACTCCTTCCCTTTGCCCAACAACGATCCCATGATCGATGCCACGACCGGCCATGAGATCCTTAGTTTTCTCAACGCCTACTCCGGTACAACCAAATACGGATGAACCCGGGTGATTAGGAAAAAATCTTCTTCATCACTAAGTACGACACATACTGCTATAACATGATGCCATTCAGATTAAAAAATGCCGGTGCCACTTACCAACGCCTAGTAAACCGGATGTTCGAGGAACAAATAGGAAAATCAATGGAGGTTTACATTGACGATATATTGGTTAAGTCCCTACGAGCTGCAAGCAGAGGACCATTTGAAACGTTTGTAGGAAACCTTCATCATATTGAAGAAATACAATATGAAGCTGAACCCGGAGAAATGTACATTTGGAGTTGGATCAGGTAAATTCCTCGGATTCATGGTATCCAACTGGTGAATCGAGATCAACCCCGACAAGATCAAAGCCATCGAAGATATCACGGTTGTGGACAAGGTGAAGGCCATACAAAGATTAACCGGACGCATAGCCGCCCTGGGGCAATTTATCTTGAAGTCCTCCAATAAGAGCCACCAATTCTTCTCACTATTGAAGAAGAATAATAACTTCTTATGGCCCCCGGAGTGTCAATGGGCCTTGGAGACACACAAGCGGTATCTATCGAGCCTACCGCTGCTTCACACGCCGAAGACAAACAGACAACTATACCTATACTTGGTTGTATCGGTAAGTGGAGTCCTGATCCGAGAAGAGCAAGGTACGCGCTTTCCAATTTACTATGATAGCAGGACTCTAGGCGAGGCCGAAACCAGATACCTTTACCTAGAAAAATTGGCGCTCACTTTTCTAAGAACCTCTAGAAAGCTAAAACCATACTTCCAATGTCACCCCATATGAGTTGTGACTACTTACTTGTTGAGGAATGTTATGCATAAGCCCGAGCCCTCGGGATGGTTGGCCAAATGGGCTGCGGAAATCAGTGGGTACGATATTGAATATCAGCTCTGGACCTCCACTAAATCGCAAATTTTGGCAGACTTTGTGGTCGACTTTATGCTAGACCTAATACTGGAGGTCGAAAGAGAGTTATTGTATAACTCAGGGACCTTTTCGGGGATCTGGACCCTCTTTACAGACGGTGCCTCGAACGCAAAAGGGTCTAGACTTGGCATCATATTGAAGCAACGACAGGCACTGTAGTTAGACAATCTATTAGTACTGTAAATTTGACTAACAACGAGGCCGAATATGAGGCCATGATTGCAAGTCTCGAACTAGTAAAAAGCTTGGGGGCGGAGGTGATCAAAGCTAAGTGCGACTCCCTCATTGTAGTGAACCAAGTTAGTGGGACGTTCGAGGTCAGAGAGGAATGAATGCAAAGATACCTTGATAAGTTATAGGTAACATTACATCGATTTAAGGAATGGACTTTACAACACGTACCTCGAGATCAAAACAGTGAGGCTGATGCCCTTGATAACTTGGGGTTGGCGGTCAAGGACGATGAGTTCAACTCGGGGGCGGTCGTACTACTCATGAGATCGGTAGTGGAAGAAGACCACGCAGAGATAAACGCAACGAGCCTTGCTTGGGACTGGAGAAACAAATATATAGAATATCTGAAGACCGGGAAATTTCCCTCGGATCCAAAAGAATCGAGGGTCGTGTATATGAAGGCAGCCCGATTTAGCTTGTCCGAAGACGAAACCCTGTTAAGAAAAACATTCGAAGTCCCACTCGCGATATGTCTACGACCAGGAGATACCGAGTATGTTCTGAAGGAAATTCACGAAGGCACCTGTGGAAATCATTCAGGCACTGAATCATTGGTTCGAAAGGTAATTAGATCCAGCTACTACTGGATCGATATGGAAAAGGGCGCGAAGGAGTTCGTACAAAAATGTGATGAATTTCAAAGACATGTTCCGATGATTTATCAACTCGGGGAGCTGCTGCATTCAGTTTTGTCACCATGGTCTTTCATGAAGTGGGGAATGGACATTGTTGTCCCCCTTCTATGGGCACCCGGTAAGGCTCAATTTATATTGTTTATGACTGACTATTTTTCTAATTGGGTGGAGGCCTAGGAATACGAGAAGGTCAGGGAGAAAGAAGTCATCGATTTCATTTGGGACCACATCATATGCCGGTTTTGAATTCCAGCCGAGATCATATGCGACAACGGGAAATAGTTCATCGGCAACAAAGTAAGCAAGTTTTTCGAGGACCATAAGATCAAAAGGATCCTATCAGCACCCTACCACCCTAGTGGGAATGGACATGCATAATACACTAACAAAACCATACTCCTAAACCTCAAAAGAGGTTGACCGCCACCATGGGAAAATGGAAAGAAATCTTGCCCGAATTCCTGTGGGCATACCGTATGACCTAGAAGTCTAGTACCGGAGCCACTCCGTTCTCGTTGGTTTACGGCGCCAAAGCTCTAATACCGCTCAAAGTCGGAGAACAGAGTCTCAGGTTCCAATATGCAACCAAGGAATCAAATGACGAAGCCATGAATACGAGCCTGGATCTAATAGATGAAAGGACTGAACCCGCCCTTGTTCGGTTGGCCACCTAAAAGCAGCGGATCGAGAGGTATTACAATCGAAGAGCCAACCTTTGACATTTCAATATCGGGGACTTGGTGTTAAGGAAGGTCACGCTAAGTACCTGGAACCCGAACAAAGGGAAGTTGGGACTGAACTGGGAAGGTCTTTATGAAATTATCGAGATCACTAGTAAGGGATCGTACAAACTCGGAATAATGAATGGTGAGCAACTACCGAACAACTCGAACATAACTCATTTGAAGCGATATTACTGCTAAGGTATGGCCCCATTCATTCCTTTTATTTATTTGCATTTTGAACTAACACTTGCAGGCGACCGTTAAAGAATGACACAATTTTTAAGCCTGAACGCACGCGTTGCACTCTTTTTCCCTTGAACCGGTTTCTCTCCAAATGGGTTTCCCCGCAAGGTTTTTAACGAGGCAACAATAAATTTCGCTAACTGAAAATTGAAGGCTGGTTACATACCGGTATCGAAGATCATAAAAACAGTATTCGAGGCCTCTCTATGATTGGCCTCGAACACTGGGGGGAATTACCCTCGAATAACGACTTTAGCAAGGAATGAAACTTTGTGATTGAATGGTATCGGCTTGATCGATATGATTTATGTAAGGGCCAAACAGTCAAATAAATCATGCCTATATAGACTGATCGAGTCCTGGCACAAAGCTTGTACACATGTGTCACTATTACTCACAAGAATAAAAAGAAGTCTCTACCTTGCGGATAAATATCTTGTCTTTTAAATTTTTTTCTTTTTCTCTTTTCTCTTAAGGAATTTTCTACATCCAATCCCCTAAAGGTATCGAGCCCAAGGGCCGACTTTATCTGATTTCAAAAGATTACTCCCACTCGGGACTACCGTCCAAAGACAAACTCAGACGACCCGGGCTATCAGAGACCGGGGGCACAACACCTATTAGGCAGCGCCCAAACCTTAAAGGCTACGGCCATCCCCATTCGGGGAATGTTATCTTAGGCGAGCCTGGATAACTTGAGGTGACAAGACCACTAGGCAACACCTAAACAAAAAAAGCTACAACCATATTAAAATGACTCGGAGACGTTTGAGACCTGTAACAAAAAACAAGGCCTTGAAAAATATCTAAACCGGTTCTAAAGGCTACCCTCGGCAAGCTATAATCAAAAAAATTATAAGTACTTTAGGGAAAAGTCTCTGGTCATACCGAACCTACACGATGCCTTAAACAAAATAATGTCGAAGGCAAGGGTTGTTCGAACCTTCGAACATGACCTAACTATTTCATGCTAAGGCATTTCGATCTTTGCAAACATTAAGAATAAATCAAAGGAAAACAAAACTCAAAAATTGTCGAAGGGAAAAAGAAGCCCTGTACTATATATACATATAGTCTTTAAAAAGGCTAAACGGCCTTGACGAAAACTACTAAAAATACAAATGCACAAAGCATAAAGGAAAATGTACAAGGAAATTAAATGGCCTGGTCTTCACCAGAGCTCGCCTCGTCGCCAGGGTCTTCGAAGTCTCCTCCACCCTTGGATCCTTTCTAGCCCCCAGAGTCTTCTTCACCCTCGAGATAAGCAAACTTCTTGGCTTCGGCTTTGAGCCCCTTAGCACCCTCAATTTCGCCGATAGGTCAAAACCCCGAGCATGAATTTCCTCAAGGGCCTCCCTTCAGGATTGCCGCTTTCCATGCTCGACGATATCCTTCATTCGATCCTAGGTCACCTCAGAATAATTCTTATATTGGGCCACCATCTTGTTGGTATCGGCTTTAACCACCACAACCACCGACTTGGCTGTTTCAAGCTCCTTGGTAAGAGTTTCTCGATCAGAGATGGTCGAGCATATCTAAGACTGATGCTCCTCATTCTTTTGGGCTCGCACCTCGGCCTTTTACTTTGCAGCTTGAAGATGGACCTCCGTCGAAGTCAGCTTCCCCCGAGTAGTTTCGAGGCCAGGCGGTCCATTCTGTCTCTCCATTCTTCGGTCTCGACCTTGACTGCATCCATCCTAGCTCGGAGCTGGTCGATGTAATCGATCTTATATTGAACCTGCAGATTCTGACCATTAGTAACCGAGTCTAGCTCATCATTACTAACTTTAAATAGTTTTACCTGCTCGCTTAGGTCAGCATGCTCCTTCCGAGCCACCTCCAGCTCAGCTCGGAGGCTCTTAGCCTCCCTTCACGCTGCTTGCTAAGAAGTTTGTAAGTATCTCTCTTCTCGGTGAGCCCTCGGGCCTCGGCTTCAAGTTGGTTCAACTCATCCCTATATCAAAGAAAAGTTTTTTGATGAAGCACTAAGGGATACATACACAAAGAAAAACGTTAGGATTATCTATAAATTAGTCTAAGTAGAAATTAAAGTCATCAATAGATATATGAAGTTAATCAGTTTAGTACCTGTTGTGCTTCATTGAACAGGAAGGGCGCGTCTACATCATTTATCTTAGCTTGGTCTTCCTTGGCCAATAGACACCGAAGGTAGCTTGCCACCCCTAAGGGGGCAGAGAGGACCCGGTCATCCTCCAGAACGTAGATGACGATCGATAGCTTCCGGTTCGGATCCACACTCGGAGCTGGGAACTGATTGATCAGCTTTGGGATTAAGGAAGGCCCGCTTGTTCCTGAAGATGGAATCTTCTTTGGAACCTCTAAGTCACCCGATCCAGTGGCATCCTCCGTGGGGGTAGAAGCCACGCTATCAAAAAAGCCGTGGAAGGGATCGTCCGCTCTATGGGCCCCCTTGTTGGGATGTTCTTTCACCATCTGAGCCTCGTTATACATGGACTTAGCGAACGATGGAAACTTAGTGATATCTATCATGCCGTGTACTTCCTTCGGGGCGTTTCTTGCATCCCGAGAAGCCTCGTCCCCGACCTCCTAGTCGACCTCCCTAACCTGAGGCAGGTCGGCCTCGCCTCTCTCCTGTTTGGAGGCCCCTTGCCCCTCGAGTTATGATGATACGCGGGCCATTAGGTCAAAGCCTTCACCTTCACCTTCTTCTTCGAATTCGTCTCTCAACCGATAAAGAGAATCCGAAGATGGTGCTCGAGCGCTGGTGCTTTATTTGGATTTGGGCACCAACCTTCTCCTTGGTTTCTTTTTCTCCGATCTCGAAGAACTCGGAGCCCTCTTCCTTTTTTTCTCTTCACCCTGTCTCGGAGCAGGGGACTCGGCGGGGAAGTTCTCTCCATCGAATGGAGGCCTTAGTTTGAGATCCTTGGGTAAACATACGAAAAGAAATAAAACAAGTGAGAACTTAATGACACCGGAGAAACCCAAATATTACTTACTCATGAAAGGAATCTCACCATGAGAACGTGTCACGCCCCGAACCTGGGGAGGCGTGGCTGGCACCCAGTGCCGTGCCGGCCCGAGCGAACCACTCTGTAACTCATGATCGTTCGACCAAAACTAGAACATACATAGTTCGAGTTAGCCGGACTCATTATTTTTGTAACTATCATGGGCCCACATGGCCACAACTCATAATGTACAACTATAAGTGGCAAACACTGTTTTACTGAACCATTTTTCTTACAACATGAATACATATGGGCCGTCAAGGCCTCTGACATACTGTACAAAATGAACCTTTGTCTACGAAGCCTCTAAGATTATTTGACATCAGATGGGACAGGGTACCGACCTACCCATAAGTCTGTAGCAAAACTCTGACACGATGACTCATAGACTCAGGGGCACTCTGAATGAGGTGGAGTCTTACCGATCCTTCGCTGAATGCTGACCTCGTCTACTATGAGGGCTCGTCAAACTGATTGTCTATACCTGCAGGCATGAATGCAGCGTCCCCAACAAAAGGACGTCAGTACGAATAATGTACCGAGTATGTAAGTCAGAACTGAAACATAACAATAAGTCAATATTAATTAAAGACATATAAGAATCAACCTGAATCTCTGAAGTGCCTCCGTATATGCAAAATTATCATACTTACATATATAATGCTTCTCTTTGAGACTATTTCTATATCCATCTCGTATGATGCATGACTGCCCAACTGATCTGTGGTAACTGCCCGACCGGTCGTAGCTCGGTGGTAAATGCATGACTGCCCGACCGGCTGTAGCTCAGTGGTAAATATGTAACTGCCCGACCGGTCATAGCTTGGTAGTAAATGCATGGCCGCCCGACAGGCCATAGCTCGGTGGTAAATAAATATGCATGACTACCCAACCGGTGGTAAATAATGATACATAACTGCCCAACCGGTGGTAAATGCATGACTGCCCGACCGACCGTAGCTCGGTGGTAAATGAATATGCATGACTACCCAACCGATGGTAAATAATGATACATAACTGCTCAACCGGTGGTAACAGCCCGACTGGGCCGTAGCACGGTGGTAAATGCATGAAGATGCATGTATCACTATATTATAAACATTAACATTAACATCTCTATCATATACTTCAATAGGGACTTAGGGACATACTTAGACATGCTTGAGTATTATTTTTTACAGGAATAAATAACATAGACATCCTTAACTGCTAAGAGTAGAAATACTTATGAATAGCATTACGTTTACGTATCATCACTTGGATCATGCCAAAAGAAGGAAGGATTAGCCTTAACAAACCTGGAGTAGGAAAAAATCCGTATGATACTTTTGAGAAGGATTGCACCAGGAATGGGAATGCGTCAATGCACTAACTAGTAACAATAAGAATACCATAATCGTGAATGTATGTGAACTTGAACTCCTTGAGCTATTGACTTTTGACAAAAATGTGAATTTTGAGGCAGCGTACAGTTGCTAAAAATCTAGTCATATTCAAACTGAACATCTATCTTCAAATACTTCCTCATTAGCCTTAAAATAAAAGATATGAATTTGGCTAATGTATGGCATTCTTCATGTATTTTGGTTTCTGAAACAACCCCGTGAATCACCAACTGTAAATGATCAACCTCCACACAAAAATCTTTTCAAATTAATCGTACGTTCTCCCTCGATATACAACAATGTATCTACGTTTGTATCATATTATTAGAAAAAGTCCAACGGAAAGTTTGTAATTCTTTCTCTTTACGTGGATGATATTTTATTAGCCGGAAATAATTTGGAGTATGTAAAAACTGTTAAGTCATGGCTTCAAAGTCATTTGACATGAAAGATATGGGTGAAGCAGACTATATCGGGTGTTAAAATTCAAAGAGATCGTTCCAAAATTTTTTTGAGTCTATCTCAAGAAACATACATAAAGAAAATTTTGGAACGCTTTCGAATGAATAGTTGCAAGCCTATGGATACTCCAATAGCAAGAGGTGAAACTTTAAGCCATGAAATGTGTTCAAAACTGAAAAAGAAAAGAAAGACATGTCTCGAGTTCTATATTCTAGTGCTATCGGGAGTCTGATGTATGCTATGATGTGTACTCGTCCAGACATTTGTTATGTCGTAGGTCTAGTAAGCAGGTATCAATCTTATCCCGGAAGAGATCATTGGAAGGCAGTGAAGAGAATATTCCGAAATCTGAAGGGAACTGTAGACTATGCTATAGTGGATCTGATTTACTCTTGAGAGTTTACACATATGTTGATTGGGCTGGTGATCGGAATGATAGAAAATCAACCTCCGGTTATGCTTTCTTACTTAATGGTGGTGCTATTTCATGGAAAAGTAAGAAACAAACTTGCATAGCTTTTTCAACCATGGAATCTGAATTCGTAGCTTGTGCATCTGCAATACAAGAAGCTGTTTAGTTAAAGAGATTCTTTGAGAATTTTAATGTTGCAAAGAATTCTAAGGGTCCCATGACTTTATATTGCGACAGTCAGGCGGCCATCGCATATATAAAGTATCACAGTAAAACCAAACACATTGATATCAAATATAACTTTCTAAGAGACATAGTAGCAGGTGGAAAAGTGAATTTACAATACATTCCTACTCGCGAAATGATAGCTGATCCTTTTACAAAGGCCATGTCTAGAGACATGTTTGAAAAACATGTTAAGGCTCTAGGTTTGCGTAGGAAATGATGATATTTATGTATTGTAAAACAACTTTGTTGTTATGATATTCTCATCAAAGTAAGACTATTGAATTTATGTCTCATATGCATGTGATAATGTTTTTAGAAATAAAATGTGTCGGACAAGTCGCGAGATTGACTCTCTCACACGAGCAATCGCCTCTTACGTCAGAGAACGTGAAGTGATAATTTTCACTATCATGTTATGACTTGTTTTATAAACAAGACAAGAGTCTCTCTAAGAAAATGAGTTTGCGGATCATTGAAGAGAGAAACTCGGGTTAGACATCGAGAGGTGACTAGACCAATATCGTAGGATAATTAAAATAAATGAGACACATGTACCAAGATAAGGTGAAAACATCGTAGCACGAGTTTCATACTACGTGTGTTAAGCGACCAATGGGTTAATGGAAGAATGGTTACCTGCTTCTTCATTGTGTGAGACCCTGAAAAGTTAAAATTAACTTTTCGTTGGAATACCCTTTGACCTTTTATTGTTTCTTGAAATTTCAATCAATGTTACTACTTTAGCATGTCACTAATAGCCATGAATGATTCGGCAGTGCATTGCATGTCTAGGAAAGCAGTTGATTTAGAACAGATAGATTCGAGTAGAAAGGGAAGACGATTAAATTAAAATAATCTGACTTGTATACACGAGCCGGCTATTACACTTACCATATAGATATTGAGTGTAATTGAGTATATAAAGTTAAACTTGAACTCGAGTTCACCTCTTAAAGAGGATGAGGGATCGAATGAGTAACTAATGAAGTAGTGAAGTATGGGGTATATTGAATACTGATATCCTTATATTAAAAGTGAATTCTTTCCATACGTGATTGAATTCCTATATAGGGCTTATAAAACCTTGAAGGCAATCCTTGATGCTCACAGGTCGCACGAACTATTTGTCGTATGAATTGTGTGTCTAGTTGATGTAATATTGGCTTGGGTCTTGTCCACCATGTGTGAAGTGGGAGATGTAAGTTTTTGGGATCGTGGATCGCCCATGTGAACCAACCCGATCCAATCTTACCTGACCCGTAAATAAAGAATTATCTGATTTTTTAAATAAAGGGTGAAAAGTTGTGTTATAATTGTTCAACCTTATCCTTAAAAGGGGGGGGGGGNGAGGGGGAGGACAATTATACCTGTTCAAATCCTTTTTGAAAAGGAGAGAGAACAATTATCTGATAACTGCTCAACCTCTCCTAATAAAAGGGGAAGTCTTCTGCTTCAAAAGAGTGAGCACGAGAGACATTACGTAGAAAACAAAAGGAAAAACAAGAAAGAAGGAAAAACAATCCTGACTTTCTAGATTACATCATCACACTAAAAGACATTTAATTTGTGAACTTTAACCTTGATTTCCTAATCAAATTAAAGGAGACTTGGGGCAGATTCTTTTGGTAGCAACAACAATAATATTCGTTGCGAATTTAAGGTAAACAATCCGTTATTTTTGCTCCGAATTATATTACATAAACAAGTGAGAGAAATGAGTAAGCACTAAGCACCCAGTCACATCCACAACGTGCTCATTTAATTCAGATAATGATACGGCTTCTTCTTAGATGGGAACTCATTGGTCATATTCATATACAAGTCTTTTTAATTTGAAGTCCTATGAAAATTGTGGTATTTCCTTAAAGTATAGTAGGGATAATGGCTTGCACAAAATGCTTACAGCATTGGATTAATTATTTTTGAAGTTCTGCTTACCAGAAAAAAATTGCGGAATTTACAGCGTTATTTTCTTCTTTTCAGATATCTTCCTTATAAGTTGCAAAGGCCATGATGATTGATGAGAGCATGTGAATTTATTTGTTAATTGATTAAATAGAGTAAATAACAAGAGGGAGGATTAATGCCACGATCAAGAAGAATGTGGTTTTGCATATTGTTTTCACATTATTACCCTACTATTTTATATTCCATTCAAGTAAATACACAAGGAATATATCTTTTTTTTTCTTTTTTCCTTTGGCTATCCAGTGTTCGTAACTTACCGGCTGGACTAGTTCAAATTTTGCACGGACCAAGTCTAAATGAGATAATGCGCTCTTTCAAGAAGTTTTCAATTTTCAATGCTCGAACCTCATATCTCTTTTAATAAACCAACACACATGCGGACACACACAAGTGTCGATGTACTTGTTTACTTTGAAAATGGTATTAACAATTATATTTGATTTGTGGTTCTAAAAATATGTGATTTATTCTAACACTAGTTGATTATTAAGAAGTAATAAGTGCAAGTAAAGAGAATGAGCTAAGCAAATCAAGGTCGTCACGAAACCGGGGACCTCGAGCTCAGTAATATCGGACGCCTCGAGGGTAGCCTTTTCCGGTTAATAGTGGATAATAAATTAAGAACAAATAAATGGAGAGCAATAAATAAAAAATAATAAAGTTGTAGGACAGATTTGAGTACGTTAAGTGAGAAAAGCAGAGAATGTTCTATTGCAGTAAATATTCATGTGTCTTACAAAATGATAGGATTCCTCTTTATATAGGAGGGGAGAATCCCAACATAGTACATGCCTAATTATGACAAAGAAATACTATAGGTACAACTGTATAACGACTTAGTACAAACTTATACTATCTTTAGCAGACCTTACTGGCTCTAACCGCGTGTCCTTGGGGATTTTTCACCTTTCCATGACGACCATCGATTTTTACACCGCCTCGAGGTATGCTGCGATGAGCCTTCGATATACTCTCTCGAGGGATACACTTCGGGGTCGAACTTACAGATTCTGCTTCGAGCCTCTCGAGACTGGGCTTGGAACGCCATAGAGGCCTTAAAATCGGACTTCCCCAATTTTGACCGTATACAGATAGTCCCCGCGTTTCTTAGAGTGAAATGATAAGAAACGATTTTGAATTCTTGGCTCTTCGATATTTCCCTCGTGACGTCAGCCACGTGAGGTCAGCAATTGACGTGACAGAAAGGTTATGCAGAGGTCATGTCAACACGTTTCTCGAAAAGCCCATGAACCGCTATTGGCCGCCCTTTCAACTCCTCCATTACGCTTATAGGACGCTTATAGGACCCCTATAAATATTCCAATCCTTCACCTTTCATATTTTTACTCTTTTCAACATCTTCAAATCCTCATTAACAGTTTTCTGCTTTCATCACTTTTCTGTACTCATTTCTTCGTCGGTTTCTTCTTCTTATTCTGAAACTTTACCATAGTCATGGCCAAAACTTCTAAGACAGTCCCTTAAAAAGAGAAAGCCCCTTCTTCTTCATGCTCGTCTAAGAGCAAAACAACAGTACCCCATCGTGTTGAGGAGTGCATCCCCTGGCCCTGTGAAACGTCATTTGATTTTAAGGTTGATAAGCCTTCTTTGGTAGTGGGCCGATGCGAGCCCATGTCTCGATATGTCAGTCTGGTAATCGATGTCGAAAAGGTGAAGGTCGATTGCCGTTGGGGGAAGGCGGTGCAAGTGGAGATCCCTTCGTCTGAAGAAGATATAACTACCTATAAAGCTGGCTTTCTCAGCGTATACACATATCCCTTCACCTTAGGTCCTGTGGTCCCATCTTCGCCACCAATAGATCAAGTGATCCTCGATTTTTTCCGACAATATCGTGTGACGCTCGGCTAGATCTATCCTTCTTTTTGGCGAATCGTCTATCTAATCAGATATTTTTCGAACATGGTCAAGGGCATGCCTTTCACCCTCGACCACCTGATTAAACTGTACAACCCTCGTCTATATCGAGGTGGCCTGGTTAAACTGCAGCGTCGATCTTTGAAGGCGTTCTTTGCTAGCATCGATGAAGACAAAGACCGAGGGTGGATGAGCTGCTTCGTTCGAGTCAGGACCTCGGATCTGATCCTTGCCTAGAAGATGCCGTTCCTCGAGGAATGGAATATGAGTCGTGAGTGTCGATTTATTGAATATGCTTCGTTAATTAGATGTTTTCTTTTCCCTTTTGAACTTATTCTCTTCCGATGATGCAGCCGTTGAGTGGTACCCTGGTGCAGTCAAAGACCTCCCGAGCTGGGTACGACAATTGGATTCCATCTCCCCATATGCTAAGCGCGTTTGGCGCGACTTGGACAAAACCCGATGGGAGGCTAAAAATCATGGTAAGCTTCAATCACCGTCGTATCTGAATTCCTTAGTAAGAGATTTCTTGGTGGTATACTCGATCTTTTGTTCTTAGGCAGGCCTTGGTGAAGCCTTTGTGATGTGGTCGCCTTCACCCGGCGAAGTGGAGACCCAAAAACCCGCCAAAATAAGAAGAGAAAGAGGAGACGCCGACGGAGTCTTCGAAACCAAAGAGATTCAAAACTCGAAAGCCTAGGGCCGATACGACGACCTTAACTCCGACAGCTGCTGAGGGTCTTCGCGCTAAAGACGAGGATGATGATAATTTCCCACTAGTACTTAGGGAAAAGTGAAGTGTCGATGCTTCAAAGGCTGCCGAGCTAGATACTGCCTAGCCAGGGGCTACCGATGTGGTCCCCGAGCTAATCATCGACCAGGATACATCATGTGCCGATGAGCACTTGGTCGGCGAATTCGAAGGACCCAGCTCTGAAACTCTTCTAGGGCGAGAGAAGGCTCTGATTGGGGTTGTTAACATAGATGATCCTCCGCTAGGCCCGTCGTTTTCTTCATGATAAATACGGGATGCCCAAAACAGGGAAACTCCCGACGTGGGGGCATCCCAGGGAGAGAATGATATATTTGAAGATTATTTTGCCGGTGTTGAGGAGGAGCATGATCTCGATGCTCCACTTATTCTCGAGGAGGCTGAGAAACCCCAGAAACAGGTAATATTACTTGTGCCTTTGAGTTTTGATTCGTGTTTTTCTAACTACTTTCCTTTGTGTTATAGGTCGTGAGGCTCTACGACCGGGCCATCTCCAAGTTACGAGCCGAGTTGACTCATTGTGAGAAGGAGTTTGGGAAGATCGTGTCGGAGTCGAATGAGCTCAAAAATCTATATGCACGGAGGGGAGAGGAACTGAATAACCTTCGAGCAGGCTCGGAGAAAGCGCTCTAAGAGCGGGCCAATTTTATCGAACAAGTAGCTTAGCCTTCGAAGGTTTGCTTTCCGTTTTCATAACTTAGCGTTCAAAAATTTGACTTGGTTTTTGCAGATCAAGCAGAAGGATGACCTAGCAGGGCAACTTCGGGAAGAGATTGTGGCCAAAACTGCTGAGATCCTCGATCTGAAGCGGAGCATGGACAACATGTCCTCTGATAAGGACACTCTTTGAGAGGAGATGACCTCGGCCCAACATCTTCTTCAGGCTGCGAAAGAGGAGGGCCACAAATATAAAGCTCTTCACGTTGAATTGGCCGCCGCGCTATCCACAGCCAAGTCTGAGGCTGACACACTCATATCCTCGTACCGAGAAGATGCTGCTGCCGTAAATGCTCGAGCCAAGAAGATATCTGAAGAGGCCAAGCTCAAGCTGACCGGCGCTCTTGGGCATGCTCGATTAGAAGTTCGAAGTCAGGCTTTCGAGGAAGTTCATGCTAAGGGTTTTGATCTCTCTACCGAGATCGAGGAAGCGAAGGACTTATAAGAAGATTCGGCAATACTGATCACTTTCTACGAGGGCTCTGCTAGCGGCTCGAAAAGCAGTGAAGATGAAGACTAGGCCCTTTTTCGTTATTTTTATTTCTCCTTCTTTTTGGGTAAGGGATATGTGTGAGAGCTCTGTAAATGCACTCGTGTAAATACACCTTTTGGAATACAAAGAATCTTCGTGTTTCGCTTTTACTTCGTATTGATGCCTTCGATGTTCCGCCTTTATGTGTTTATTCAAAGGTCGGGTTCGAACTTAATTTCAAATCCTTCGAGTTTGGCCTTGTCGTAACAGAGACCCTTAAAATCGGGCTTCTCTGATTTCAATCACATACCTTAGTGAGAAAGGATTGATAAGAAAAATATTTGATTTCTCGACCCTTCGAGGCACCGCATGGTGACATTATTCTTATGACGTGACCGCGAAGTGACCGAAATGACCCCACGGTTTGTTTCCCCAAAAGTCATAATTTCTTTGTCAGAGCTGGTTTGCTATCAACATTAATGAATAGTCACCGCTTTTCTCTTATACATACATGATTTCCCTCTCATTTAAGAATTTGACCACTTTGCGCAACCATCTTCCTCTATTGAGTTAGTTTCCTCCATTATTTCTGCTGTATCAGCTTAAAGCTTTCGCCGGAGTTTTCATCTCCCTTTCTTGTTTTTAAGAGATCATGGCTACCATATACAAAAATCCATTCATCAAAAAGAGGGAAGGCCTACTTCTGCTTCCCGCCCGGCCGGTGGTACACCGCTGGTCCTTGGCGAACCAGTCTCGAACTTCTTCGCTTTGAAGAAAGATTTCACAATAGAGAAACCCCCCAATATCCCTGGTCATTGAGAACACGCATCAAGGTACATTCGGTCAATCGAGGAGGGACACCTCGAAGCTGTGAGGAGAGACTGTGGATGAGGAGAAAAAGTAGTACTGCAGATGCCCTCTCGGGAAGAGGATATTATGCCCCATGTAGAGGGGTTTCTGAACGTGTATACGTACCCCTTTATGTTGGGTACCCTCGACTGACTCGTGCTCGAGTTCTGTCGAAAGTATCGAGTTACTTTGGCTCAAATCCATCCATCTTTTTGGCGGATTGTGCTGATGATGAGATTTTTTGCTGAAAAGGCCGAGCTTGAGTTTACTCTTAGCCACCTTATTAGGATGTATCAACCTCTACATTTCGAGGTCTAATTAAACTATGACACCGATCCACAAAGCCCTTCTTCGCCAGTGACAACGAGGACAAGGATCAAGGATGGATGAGTCAGTTTATTCGAGTGAGGACCGTGGACATCATTCTTGCGGAGTTCCTACCGTTCCCCGAGGAATGGAATCTCAAACGTAAGTAATATGCTATACTTTATTACTTTTGCTCTCAATTTTGCCAGATTTCATAAGAACGCTCCTTTTCCCCTTCCACAGCGGTTCCGTGGATACCAGATATGGTCCTCGATCTCGCGGACTGGGTTCGCAAATTGGCGGATTCTTCGACCTATGAGAAATTCAAGTGGTGAGATTTGTTGAAGGGAAAATGAGAGGAAAAACACCATGGTATGTGCTATGTAGTTCCTCTTTTAAGGAATACTTTTCTTTATGTATATTATTTTTTCTACGGCAGGCGTTAGTGAGTTCTCTGAGATGAGACCGTCTCCTCTCGGGGAGGATGAAGGTCCTTCAGCTTTAGAGCCAAAGAAGGACAATAAAAGAAAGAATCCTCGAGGGACGAGGATATTCATAGCAAAGCAGGACCTGCCCGGAGGCGCAAAGAGAATGCAACCATCAACGAAGGTTTTATATTCGTTGGTCGATTTGTGGATGATATCGCTGCCGAAGATGATGGTTCTACGTTGATGGCTGAAACCAGGAGGCCTCCCAAGGCCGTTAAGCCCACTGGACTCGAGGCCCCTAGCCTTGAGGGAGAGGCTCTAAAAGAGAAGAGGGGCGAAGGTCCTTCATTACCCGATTTGGCAGCTGGCTGTGAGATGTTGAAAAGTACTCCGAAGGGATGGGCTCCTTCGCACCTTTGCCCGATCAGAGTGCCTCAGGTGCTTTTCCTGAGGCCACGACAGCAGGTCCTTCACAATTATTATCATCTTCCTCCAAAGATACCATGAGGGACGTTTGGAGCCAAAGGTCGCCAAAATTAGGTGGAGTCCCGAGTGAACACGACCCCCCCTCCAGGGTTGCTCTACCGAAGCCGATGAGACCGAAATAGTAGATGTAAACTCGAACTTTGAGGAGGCTCATCGACTTTGTTCTGTGGTGAGTTTTGTGATGGCATTACGACCTTTCTAACTTCATACTTTCTTTTCTTTTTCTAACTGGGCCTTCTTTTTCATAGGTCTTTGACAAACTTAAGACTGAGCTTCTTTGCTGTGAGGCCAAGTTGCGTACGTCCTCGAACGAGGAGAAATCCCTCAGGCTTCTTTGTAATAAGAAGGAAAAGGAATTGGTACACTTTCGGTCGGAACTGAGCCGAGCTCGCGAGTATGAAGATGGGCTAGAGAAGCAGGTAATGTTAGTTCTGAATGAATATAGATTCCTCCTCCCATCTTTGGAGGTTAACACTTTGATGTTTCAGTTGCAGCGAAAGATCGAGATACTGGAACGCCTTCCGGGAGAAGTCAACCAAGTCAATTCTGAGTGTAACGAATTGAAGACATAGATGGATGTCCTTGTTGCTGCCAAAAACAATGCTTTGGCTAAAGTCTCTGCCCTCAAAATTCAACTCCGTAATGCTCGAGAGAGAAACTCGATTCAGACGAGCTGGATAGTTAAGCTCGAAACTGATCTCTTGAAGATGAAGGCCGAAATTGTGGAGGCTCGAGCAGAAGTCGGAGAGGTCTGAGTAAAGGCCGATAAGATTGTGACCATCTATCTAAAAGATGTTACTGATGCTCAGAAGGAGTTGAGGGGGGCTTCCGATCAAGAGAGAAGAAGCAATGAATATGCCCGATGTAGATCCCGGAGGGAAACCCTCGAGGAGATTCACGCTAAGGGATTCGATCTCTCAGAAGAGATTGACCAGGCCAGAGATGACGAGATTGGTGCCAAGTTCCTCATTTCTTCTGATGATGAAGATGATTCTGAAGGCGACGAGGAGGAGATCGATGAGGAAATTAGTCTCGAGGGGGTTGACGAAGGCAAAGTCGCCGAGGGGGAGAAGACAAAGTCCCCGATGATAGACTAGGTCTTCTTTTGATTTTTGTAAAGGGCTCCTCGTGAGAGTGTTGTAGATGTACCTTTGTACCATTGTTTATATGTAAAGAAACCTTTCATCTTTTTTTTGCATAACTTTTCATCTTGCCTTTGTCTTTGATTTTGGATGCTTGTCGATGATCAGTCCGATGTGTTGGACTAGGAATATAAAACTCTTAGGTTTATGTGCTCGATGATCGATCGACAGTAAGTCACCATGTAAGGTCCGATCTTCGAACTGAGCTTTAGCTCGGGACCTTCGAGTCCGAACTTAGGTGGGGTATCGAGCACAATATTCTTCGGCTTTTAAGTCGTTAGGTGTCGACCCTTAGGTTTTTTAGATTGGCCCTTAGGCTCTTTAGGTTGGCCCTTAATCTCTTACATGTCGGCCCTTAGGCTCTTTTTAGATTTTCCCTTATGCTCTTTAGGTTGGCCCTTAGGCTATTTAGGTTAGCCCCTAGGCTCTCATGTCGGCCCTTAGGTTCTTTTTAGATTGGCACTTAGGCTCTTTAGGTTGGACCTTAGGCTCTTTAGGTAGGCCCTTAGGCTCTTACATGTCGGCCCGTAGGCTCTTTGTAGATTGGGTCAACTCGACCTATAATATGGCTATTATTTTCCCCCATTCTGGCTAAATACTTTTAAAGTTTTTGTCATGCCTTGGAATGTTTTGTGTTCGTGCGACTCTTCGACGACTGAAATAGGAACCTCAATTATAAGTCGATATGTGACGATAATTGAGTACCTCGTGAGGTTCTTTCGAAGGCTGATTTTTTGAAGCCTTTATACTGAAGGCTGATTTTTTCGAAGCCTATTCATTGTTCAGAGCTGATATTATCGAAGCTCCTTTTCTTATGGCGAGGTTAGCCTGATTAACCGATTTTTTTGAAGTGTTTGAAGGCCTTTAGTTTTTATGGAGGAAGTCAAACGTCTCCGAGCCGCGTTAATTCGGCCATAGCCTTTTAGTGTGACCGTAGTATTTAGTCCTCGGGTGAGATGACTTCAGCCTCTATATCGAGGGTATGCCTTTTTAAGGGTCTTACAAGTTCGAATATATACAGCCTTGGCCTTAATATCGGGGTTATGCCTTTTTTAAGGTCTTATAAATTTGAGTATGCTTCATTGAGGTCTTAAAAATTCAATGTTGCCTCATTGAGGTCTTACAGATTCGATGTTGCCTCATTGAGGTCTTATAGACTTGATGTTGCCTCATTGAGGTCTTACGAGTTCGAGTTTTGATGACTCGATAAGCTGACTATTGATGACAGTCCCCGAGTGTTCGGGCGTGTCTGGCCCTCGAGCCGCTGGATGAGAAAATACTAGATTTCTTTGAGGCACGAAGTGTTTTGATAAATAAAATGCTTCTTCGATTACTTGATACATGTGTACATGTTTTTGCCCTCGAGGGCTTGATTGTTCTATATGAACACATTTCATTTGACTGTTTGGCCCAATACAACTTTCTCCTATTGAGGCCCTCTTAGGCATATTTTGATTTCTTCGAAGAGTAACCTTCGAGGGTGATGCCCCCAGTATTCGAGGTTGATTGAAAAGAAGCCTTGAATACTTGTTGAGTTTTCATTAGGTAGCATATTGGTGTTGCCTCGTTAAAAACCTCGCCGGTAAAACCCATTTGGGATAAAACCCGATCTAAGGAAAAAAGAGTGCAACGTATGCTTTATAACCCAAGGTCTTCGAGCTGGAGGGTACTTAGATTCCTCTTAATGGAACACCTGCAACGAGTTAGTATAAAATATAAATGAAAAAGGAGAAGATTATACCTCAATAATAATAGCGCTTTGAGCATCGGTATGTTCTAATTGCTTGGTAGTTGCTCGTCTTCCACAGTGCTAAGTTCGTAGGACCTTTTGCCTATTACTCCAAGGACGCGGTATGGTCCTTCCCAACTGGAACCTATCTTACCTTCATTTGAGTTTTGAGTGTTGAGGGTGACCTTTTATGGAACTAGGTCCGTGACTCCGAAGTAGCGGAGTTTTGTTTTTCTGTTGTAGTACCTTTCGATCTTTCGCCTTCGAGCGACCATTCGAACTAGTGCGGACTTGCGCTTTGCATCTAGTACCTCGAGGGCGGTGTTCATGGCATCGAACAGGGGAATCAAGATCAACCCGGTCAAAATCAAGGCCACTGAGGGCTACAACAGCCATGAGGCCCAAAAATTTTCCCGAACCGACTGCGAAGGCATATTCCGCGTGTTTGAGCTTCATGATATACCTTATGAACCAGCAAATGAGTCAAATGGACCTCTGCGCGCAGGGACTTAACTAGCATGTTATCAATGTAAACTTCCATAAACTTGCCTATTTGATGTTCGAACATCTTATTAACTAGGCGTTGATATATGGATCCCGCACTTTTTTAACCCGAAGGGCATTGCATTACAACAATATGTACCATACTTCATGATGAACGAAGTCTTTTCCAGGTACTCCTGGTTCATTTGAATTTGATTGTACCCGGAGTAAGCATCGATAAAGGTAAGGATCTAGTTAGTCGGCCATGGAATCAATCAAGCGATCGATGTTGAGCAATGTGAATGAGTTTTGAGAAATTTTGTTACCTTATCTTTGACGAATGCATGCTTTACCTTGGAATGAAGCCTGTTCAAGTTCTTCACCCGTTGATTCCGACATCCTCGATCAACTGTTCCTCGATCACCTGTCCCCTGGGTTCAACCGAAGGTGTGGACTGTGATTGTTATCTGGCTACCTGGTTTGTTTTGGACTTCTTCGAGGTGGAAGGTGTCGATGCTATGCTGGTTCCATGTCGTGCACTGTGAACTTCTCCTTTGCTGCATGCTGCTCTCCATACACCATTTTCACGCCGTCCTTTGTTGGGAACTTCATCATTTAATGAAGAGTTGATGGCACTGCCCTCATGCTATGTATCCACGGCCTTCCGAGTAAGGCATTGTACCTCATGTTATCCTCGATGACATGAAACTTGGTATCTTGAATTGTAGCAACCACGTTGACTGGGAGGATGATTTCCCCATGGTTGTGTCACTCGCCATGTTGAATCCATTGAGTACTCGAGAGGCGGGTATGATCTGATCGAGCAGTCCGAGTTGCTCCACCACTATCGACCTGATTATGTTGGCCGAACTACCTGGATCCACGAGCACATGTTTAATTTTAACTTTATTCAAAAGAAAAGAAAAGAAATTACGAGTGCATCATTATGAGGCTGAGACAAGGCCTCGATGTCTTCTTCGCTGAATGTGATAACATCATCGGGTACATAACTCCGAGTCCGCTTTTCCTTTGTGATGGATAATTTTGTTCGTTGGAACACAGGTCCCTGTGGGACGCCGACTCCTATCATATGAATGATATGCTGCGGCTCCTCCTGTTCATTCTTCCTGTTTGCATCCCTCTCTCGAAAATGATTCTTAGCTCGTTCGTTGATGAACTCTCGAAGGTGCCCTTTTCTGATCAGTCGAGCTACCTCCTCCTGAAGCTGTCTACAATATTCGGTCCTATGACCGTGAGTGCCATGGTATTTGCACATTAAGTTAGGGTTCCTTTGGGAAGGATCTGACTGTATTGGCTTCGGCCACCTGATATCTCTGATCTTACCTATTGTTGATACGACGTCTGATGCATCGATGTTGAAGTTATACTCTGAAAATCGGGCTGCCTCCATCGGCCCCGTGTGCCTATCGAACCTAGTTTCGCTCATGAGTCCCCGAGAACTCTAACCTCGATCTACCCTTCGACCGTTTCAAGGTATATCATGCCTTGGGGCGTTTCTTCGGTCTTCGACATATGGCTGGTATCTTTCCTTGTTCGATTTCAACTCCTTTTCTGCATTCCTTAACTCTTTTGCTAAGAGCCTGCTTGGGTATACTGAGCCTGAGGGTGCTTCCAATTGGTCTTCCTCGACCCTGATCTTCGATTGATACCTGTTATGCACATCCGCTCAAGTCACGGCGAGATACTCGATTAAATTTTGCTTCAGCTGCTTCGAAGTTATCGAGCTTCGTTCATTCAAGCCCCGAGTGAAGGCTTACACCGCCCTGTCATCGGAGACTGGTGGTAATTCCATTCGTTCAATCTGAAAGCGGGATACGAACTCCCTTAGCATCTCGTTCTCTCTCTGTTTAATTTTGAAGACATCGGACTTCCTCGTAGCGACCTTAATGGCACCAGCATGTGCCTTCACAAAAGAGTCTGCCAACATGGCAAATGAATCTATCGAGTTTAGGGGGAGGTTATGATATCGCATCTTGGCCCCCTTGGACAGTGTTTCTCCAAACTTCTTCAACAAGACGGACTCGATCTCGTCGTCTTTTAAGTCATTCCCTTTTATACCACAAGTATAGGTGGTAATATGCTCATTAGGATCTGTGGTCCCGTTGTACTTTGGGATATCGAGCATTTTGAACTTCTTCAGAATGGGTTTCGGAGCCGCTCTCGACGGAAATGGTTTGTGTACGAACTTCTTCGAATCGACCCCCTTCAAAATCGGAGGTGCGCCCGGGATCTGATCGACCCTTGAGTTGTAGTTTTCTACTTTTTTGCCGTTGGCCTCTATTTTATTTTCTCCTGATTCAATCCTTTCGTGAGTTCCTCGAGCATTTTCATAATAGTGGGGTTTGTTCCTAACCCGTTGTTACTCGATCTTTCTGGTGCTTGCTCAACTCGAGGAGATGTTTTCGGTCCCGTTGTGCTCGGGGGTTTTTTGTTGACTTTGTAGATGAGAAATGGCAACTTGTTGTGCTTGCAACATTTCGAAAATGATTTGTAGGCTGACTTCATTTCGAGCATGTGTTGTTTGTACGTCAGGTTGGACTTCTCCTAGCATGCTTCCCCCGACATCCGTACCCAAATCGGTTCTTATAGCAATATATGAGCCAACATCAACTGGGTTGGGAATAGGTGCTACTCCGGGGTTGAGTGGTGGCACACCTGCTGCATTATTTTCCCCGTCAAAACTGAGGCCATTGTTGCTATGCACTGGTGCATTAGCTGAGTTTGATATGTTTTAGCCTGAAATCAAAAAATCTTGGACAAACAGAAGTGTGAAGAATAACGTGTGTTATCAGAAAACTAGCACTAAAATAATCACAATTATCTTTAGCCGCACGGTGGGCGCCAAACTGTTTAACTTGAAAATGGTATTATCAATTATATTTGATTTGTGGTTCTAATAATACGTGATTCATTCTAACACTAGCTGATCACTAGGAAGTAATAAGTGCAAGTAAATAGAATGAGATAAGCAAACCAAGGTCGTCACGAAGCCGGGGACCTCAAGCTCAGTAATATTGGAGGCCTCGAGGGTAGCCTTTGGCGGTTAATAGTGGATAATAAATTAAGAACAAATAAATTGAGAGCAACAAATGAAAAATAATAAAGTTTTAGGACAAATTTGAGCACGTTAAGTGAAAAAAGCAGAGAATGTTCTATTGCAGTAAATATTCATGTGTCTTACAAAATGATAGGGATCCCCTTTATATAGGAGGGGAGAATCCCAACATAGTACATGCCTAATTATGACAAACAAATACTATTGGTAAAGTTGTATAACAACTTAGTACGGACTTGTACTATCGCTTGCAGACCTTATTGGCTCTAACCGCGTGTCCTTGGGAATTCCCTGCCTTTCCATGACGACCATCGATTTTTACACCGCCTCGAGGTATGCTGCGATGAGCCTTCGGTATACTCTCTCGAGGGATGCACTTCGGGGTCGAACTTACAGATTCTGCTTCTAGCCTTTCGAGATGGGGCTTGGAACACCATAGAGGCCTTAAAATCGGACTTCCCCGATTTTGACCGTATACAATACTTATTATATTTCCATGTATCTTGTAAGTGAAAGACGTATTTCGTGAGTTTTGTATCGTTTTTTTATTAATGATCCTTGATAGGCCCTTAATGCCAAGCCCAGATCCTAGTTGAGCTTCCAAAGTGTTGGGCCTCTTCTTATTAGGCCATCCTTAATTTTACATTTTAGGGACCCGGACCTTGTTCAGTTATTTTCAATTTTAGCCACAGTTGTTTGTACATATAAATAGAGTTAGTCGACTCTATTCTAAAATTAATGGATCAATTTCTATTTACTCGATTGTCTCTCAGTTTTTCTCTCTCACCGACTTAGACTAGTAGGGTTTTATTTTTTATCCAATTCTCAAATGTCTCATTGATTACATATGTTAACATGGTATCAAAGCCTTGATCCGAGCTGTCAGCGATGTCCTTCGTCTCTTCATCCGTTCAATTTCTTTGATTTCGTCAATCACGACCTTCTTTGACGATTTTGACGGTTCAGAAAATGTTTGGGGTTTTCTGTAAGTTTTGCATCTACAGGATCAAATTTCACTTTCTTTGAGTTCAATCAAGGAATTCTGGTAATGTATCTTCGATTCCTCGCAGTAATTGATAGATTGTTCAAGTTTTGTGCCCTAATTGGAAAATTATTCATTTATGTGTTTTTCGTCTTCTGTGTGCTTGACATGAGCGTTGGGATTAGGATTTTGCTGTGTATGTCGAATAGTGTCAACTTATATTTCTATTTTTGAATTGAACATATGGCCCCAAATTCGACTTCTACCTCCTCATCTATGCCTACTGCAATTCCCCCTATTATCTCTCTTGATCCTTCCCATCCGTTATATGTACATGCTTCAGATAATCTGGGAGTTACGCTGGTAATTGTCCGTTTCTCTGGTATTGGGTATGTATCTTGGAGAAAGAATGTTCTTATTTATCTATCTGCTAAGAAAAGGCTGGGATGATTAATGGGAGAATCACTCAGCCACCTCCTGACCCTCCTTTGTATGACCACGGGCTAAGATGCAATGATATGGTCTTTGCATGGTTGAGTAACTTAGTGTCTAGGGATACTGATGACAGTGTACTTCATTGTGACACTACAAGGGACCTTTGGAAGGATATAGAAGAGAGATATGGTCAGTCTAATGCTAGTAGGTACTATCAAATCCAAAGAGAAATTGGTGGAGTCTCTCAGGGTTCTAGTGACATTGCTAGTTATTACACTAGGTTAAGAAAACTATGGGATGACTTAAAAACTGCTTCATTTGGTCCATCTTGTACTTGTGGAGCAGAACCACAGTGCAGTGAAGGACAAAATCTCATTCATTTTCTTACTGAGTTGAATGAAACATACTCCAATGTTAGAAGTAACATTCTTATGATGATTCCTGTGCCTTCCTCGAGAAAAGCCTATTCTATGTTGTTACATGATGAGAGTCAAAGGGAAATCCAAGCTTCAGGGTCTTCATTTCTTTCAAAATCAACTTCATTTCATGTCAAGTCCACTCCTGTTCAAAACACTTCAACAAATAAGTCTTATTCTCAGAAAGTCAGTTTTGAGAATAAAAAGACAAACATTGTATGCGAATACTGTAGAAAACCTGGTCATTCTGTTGACAAGTGCTATAAATTGCATGGGTTTCCTCCTGCCTTCAAATTTACTAAAGGGCAAAAAACTGTAGCATGTGTTCCGTTTGATGATCCTAGAACTGATTCCCTTTCAACTCCTGAACTCCAGTTCATGGGTTTAGTAAAGAGCAGTATCAACATCTTATGAGTCTATTTCAACAATCCCAAATATCTTCTGCAACTCAGGATCCTAGCATTGCCTCTTCTGCTATGGGAGCATTTGCAAGTGTGTTTTGTAGTTTTGCTGTGTATTCTGTTGCTTTGTGTTGTGTTTATCAATTAAAGGCTAATACTTGGATTTTAGATTCAGGAGCTACCAATTATATGACCCCACATAAAGAACTTCTACACAATATTCAACCCTTACCTTGCCCTTACTTAGTAACACTTCCAAATGGTTACAACGTAAAGTCAATCGCACTAGTTCTTTAAAACTGTGTAATGATCTCATTTTAGCAAATGTTCTTTTTGTTCCTTCTTTTCAATTCAATTTGATTTCTGTGCCACAGTTAGTTGATCAATTTCACTGTACAACACTCTTTACCAATATTTCCTGTTGTGTACATGCCCCTTCTCTGAAGAGGCGACTGGCAATTGGTAGAGCTGCTAATGGGTTGTATATCATTCATTCAGATCTTATGGTGGGACCGTCTGTTTCATCTGTAAATACCATTTCAACTACTTCTTCTTCTCTTAAATGTGATTACAATGCTTGTACCACTACTAGTAATCATGTTTCTTCTATTAATAAAGCTGATCTTTTCTAGCATCAAAGACTAGGGCATATGCCATTTAATAGAACGTAATCTATTTCAGTTCTTTCTGATAAATTGTTTCAAAACAATCTTTTATTTGTCCTGTTTGTCCCTCAGCTTGGTAACAAAGACTCCCATTCCCAGATAGCACTATCGTCCACTCACTCATTTCAACTTGTACATATTGATCTATGGGGTCCTTATCATACAAGTACATATAATGGTTTTAGATATTTGTTGACCATTGTTGATGACTTTTCAAGGGTGACCTGGACACACTTATTTTCCTGTAAGAGTAATGCTTTCTCTGTTATCAAAGCTTTTGTTTCCATGGTCCAGAATCATTTTAACTCCAAAGTCCAAACAATTAGGTCAGACAATGCATTTGAGCTAGGCTCCAGTATTCAAATCTCTTCTTATTTTGCTGATTCTGGTATTCTTCACCAAACCACAATCACACACATTCCTCAACAAAATGGTGAGAGGAAACAAAACACATTTTATAAATATCAAGAGCACTTTTATTTCAATCTAAACTACCTGTCAAATATTGGGGTGATTGTGTGCTTACTGCCACCTACGTGGTCAACAGGTTTCCCTATAGTGTTTTACACAATCTGTCACCTTTTGAGAAACTTAATGGTCATCCTTTTACATAATCTCATCTAAGAAGTTTTGGTTGTATTTGTTTTGATACTTTTCCAAAGGTGGCTAGGGATAAATTCCAACCTAGAGCATCTCCATGTGTTTTTCTAGGTTATGCTTTAGGAAAGAAAGGGTATAAGTTTCTGATGAGTGGCTAGAATTCATGATTTTAAGCATTATATACCTCGCATTTTATGAGCTTTAATGATAAAATACACGTCGTATGTGCCTAATGGGGTTTGTTTTATGTGTAGGTGAATTGGAAATGGAAACGGGGCTAAACGGATGCAAATACGTCAAAGAATACGCGAGA
>ML422002.1:0-56860 GCA_005239525.1 Nicotiana knightiana | reverse complement strand
GGTGTTTGGGTGGTCTTGTTTTTATTTTTTCCCGTTTTTATTTTTTTATTTTTTTATTTTTTTATTTTTTTTTTATTATTATTATTTTTATTTAAATTTATTTTTCTTAATTCCCCTTTTTTTATTGAATAAAAGAAGATAAAATACACATGTGTATATATATATATATATTATATAATATACATATATATGTATATATATATTTTCTTCTATTTAAACATAGAAAAAATCTTATATTCTAAGAATGTGAATATTTTTGTTGTTTTTAATTTTCTTAAATAGAATCTATTAAGAGTAAGATAAAAATTTAACATATTAAGATTAGATATAACCTTAATATTTATAGCAAAATAGTATAGAATTTGGGTGTGGTCAAAAAATAGTTGTTCACAGACCCAAAATCCTATCTTAGGTAGTGATGGCGCCCAACAATGGGGTCAGGCAAGCCAACACTAAATTTACTAAAGGTTCTTTCTTATTAGATTAAACATTTCAACATATACTCAGTTTTTAAAACTTAAAACATGAATCGACAAGGATAATTAACCATTTTTTAATCAAAAGCAGTCATGAAGAGGCGTGAGGCAATATATATACAAACCCAAAATCCATAATAACTATCACGTGTGTGCCAAGAACTAGTGTCACAGGTCATACGGGCATACTAACAGAATATACAAAAGATATAATATACAGTCCCACTGTCTGAAGGAAATAGACGGGAAATAAGAAAAAGAAACCCCATGGTGCTGCCGGAGATTGCCAGGAGAAAATCAGCTCACCGTGAAGTCATGTCCGTCTATAATCGAAGTCAAGCTCCGGTCCAACAACCAGATGCACCAGCCTCAGAACCTGTACAATTAAGTACAGAAGCGTAGCATGAGCACATAAATATATATGTACCTATTGAGTATCCCGCCTAACCTCGAAGAGAAAGTGACAAGAGGTCGACATGACACTCACTAAGGTCCAACAATATAATTTAACAGAATATGATAGAAACGGTAGGCATGTAAAGACAGTGAAGCAACAAATACATATGAGGCACTGAAGTCCAAGGAAGTACTGGGAATGAATAAAACAATTACTACTTCACCTTCCCCCAAACATCTGTCAAATCAATGTCCAAGAATTTAGTAACAAATAAATCATGCGCATGCAGGGTAAGGACAACCGGTGGGAGTCATAGGATAGTCATGTTCGTGCACTGCCGAGGGTCAAACTGCCCGAACCATAAGTGCACCTTTCCATAATGTACTCACATCTATGCACTTCCGAGGATCGAACGGCCCGAACCAAAAGTGCATCCCTCAATCCTCTCTATGCACTCTCGAGGATCGAACGACCCGAGCCAAAAGTGCATCTCTCAATCCGCCGTGGCGTACGGCCCATTCCCATAAGAGTGGGGGAAATCACACTCCGCTCGCGGAATGTAAATTGCGAAGCGGTCACATGCACACACATTATTCCTTTTTAAAATTACTTTCAGTGAACAATTCCTTACAAGTTTTCTCAAATTCCATAACCTCAGGGAAAAAAGCAGCATGTAACATTTTNGTAGCCCCCAAATATTATCACATATAGCATTTAAATCACCTAGGGGGACAGTTCCCTCTTACAAGGTTAGAAAGGAGACTCGCCTCGTGTCGAACCTACTTTCCGGTCAAGAACGCACCCGAAACTCCAAACTCGACACCCACGAACTCAAAACTAGCCAAATGTTATACAAATATATCAATTTATACTCAAAGCATGAAATTCTTCTACTACTTAGCCAAATTCATCGTTCTTGAAGAAATCATAAAATCCAACCCCGAGCCCGCATGCTCGGATCCCAAAACTTCTCGAAGGAAACACTTACCCATAGCCTAAGGATCATTAATACATGATTTTCACTCGAAATTCATAGCTAATTGACGGGTAATTTTCTACATTTTCAAAAGCCCTAGGTTACTACCCCAAATCCTTAGTTTTCACTAATTTAGGTAGTAAATTTAGCTTGTAATCCATGCATGAAGCTAATATTAGAGCAGAATTTACTTACCTTCAATAACTAGGTCGTTTGCCCCTTTTGAATGCTGAAAATCGTCCCAAGGAAGAAAAAGAAGAGGAGGAAATGAATTAAATCCCGTGTATAAAAACACACTGCCCATTGGCCTACTCTATGCGATCGTAGCCTGGGTAGTGCGATCGCAGAGCTTTGAGTGACCAGGCCCTCATGGGTCTTCTGTACGAACGCGGAGAGACACCTGCGAACGCACAGGGTAAGGAATAGTTGGGCTGGCCCAAGGCTGGGCTCTTGTGCGAATGCAGATGGGGTGTGCGATCACACTGGGTCAGGAGCCCAACCCATCGCGATCACGGTGCCTATTTTGCAAATGCACAGGGCATGTACCACCCCTTCCCAGCTCCTTCTATTCGATCGCATCAGTGCACTTGTGATCGCACTGAAGTAAACCAGTCAGTGAAAAATCTGGTTTTTGAATTTAACTATGAGGGGTCCGTAACTCACCCGAGCCCCTTGGGACCCCGTCCAAAGGCACTGGCAGGTCTGTATTCATGATACGGACTCGCTCAAATTTTTGGAACGTGAAAAACAACAACGAAACTAAGAACTCGACCCCAAAACCAAATTTAATCAAACTTTGAACTTAAAGTTCTAGAATTCGCTTTCAATGCGCCGAACCGGCCTATACTACTCGGAATGACATCAAATTTTACGAGCAAGTCATAAATGACATAAGGGAACTATTCCCAGTATCGAAATTCCATTCAGCCCTCGATAACACAAAAACACGTTCCCAACCAAATTTCAAACTTAAGAAAACTCTAATTTTGATATTGGGCGCCGAAATGCTCCCGGGTCATCCAAAACCCATGACGAACATACGCCCAAGTCCGAAATCATCATACGAAGCTACCAGAATCGTCAAAACTTGACTCTGAGGTCATTTACTAAAAATGTTGAGCGAAGTCAAACTTGGCCTTAAAGGCCAACCTTAAGGAACCAAATGTTCTTATAGCACTCTAAACACTTCCGAATCCCGGACAACCCGCCCCCGCAAGTCATATATCAAAATAAGCCGCTATGGGAAGTTCCATTTGGGGGAACAGGGTCCGATAACGCAAAACGACCGGCTGGGTCGTTACATGGTTGAGTTAGAGAGATTCAGTTCTAATGGCTTGGTTATGTGAAAATGGGTTTTGAAGAGTTTTTGATGATTTCTACCACGATTTGAGATGGATATTTCCTACCAACGTGAGGAGCATGTTGTGTATTGTGATTTTCTCCTAGATGGAATAAATGGAAGGTTTCTGACAGATCGGGTATGTATTCTTCCGGTGACTCAGAGTTGATTATGAGATTCCCGTACTTGTCATATGATGGCATGATAGATGTAGTGTGCTGCGTGGGATTGAGATTTGCATGTGCAAGGTCACAGATCAGTTTTAAAGGGGAGGTCGTGAATTGTGAACAATATAGACGGTTTCAGATGACTAGGTGAATGATATTACTATTTGGTATTGCTTGAGGAGAGTGTACATTTCAGAAGGTGCACTGTGTTTTGATTTACGGATGCTTCATTGGTATTGTGGTACTCTCCTGGTTGATTGACTGTTGATATTCAGATATTGCTATGTGGCATGGAAGAATTAGAAAAGTATTCCTCGTGGGATGATCGTTCATGAGAGATGTGTTAGGCATTTGGGCGGTAGGGATAAATTATGGTGATTCGTGTGTTCTATGGATTTGGAGACTGGGAGTTCTCAGAAGCAGGTTGTTTTGTGGTTGTGGACTGTGAAGATGTGGCCAAAACTATCCAGATGATAGTATGTGTTATGGTTAGGTAGTTGTGGACTTTTGGATGGTTATTTGTCTATTCGGGGATGACCGAAGTTGATTTGGAGGCCCATTGGTAGGCCCAATGAAGATGTGTACTCTACACCAGGTCAGATTGGTTGGCTCCATACTGTTGTTGTTGAGGGATGTGCCATTAGGTTGTTGTTGAGATTATTCTTGTTCTGATATATTCTGTGAGTTACTCCTCTATGCTACGAGGGATTGTGATTTGTTGGTTATATGCACACATGGTACGGTTCTATTGGGGCCTTATAGTGGAACTTCGGCGAGATGGGTATTTGGGTGATGCATGATCAATTGCTCATTAGTTATGTTCTTTCGGGTTTGTGTGGCATTGTGTCATTTGCTTCTCCGTAGTTATAGTCATGCACCTTGGGTAGTTAATGTCGAGTTGCGTGTGGTTTTTGATATTGAGCAGGGTGGCTTGAGGTATTTCTTATTGACCATTGTTTGGATGGGGTCACGCATTGCAGCGGAGTTATATTGAGATATGATCCCTTGTGTTAGATTCGTGTGATGTGGTTCTATAGTGTGTGATGGGTTTTTATCATCTCGTTGTGGCGGTACTTGTTGATCTTGCGGGACGGTTCTCTCGTTTGAGTCAGTTTCTATGTTTGGGTACACTTGGCTTGTTGCTTATTGGTGCATGGATTTCACGGGTTGTGGCATTAGATTGTATTGATGCGGCATCACTAGAGTGGTTGTGTTGGATGAGATGAGGCCATCAGACCTAGAATGGGTGCTATCGGATCTCATTGCGGTATATTTGGAAGGATAATGTTGTTGATCGGCCTAGAATATGGTTGTAGTTCTTGTAGAAGGAGATGGAGCTCCAAGACTTGTCGATCTGATGAAGGGTTATGAGTTCTGTGTGTTTCTTTCATCATCGGCAGCGTACGAAGGTTTTAGAGCGAGGTTTTGTTTGATATGAGGGTTATTAACAGTACCAGATTTATTTTTAAACAGCTACGATGATTAAAAATTATTGCTATGAGTATTTGAGTTATGAGGTATATCATGTGATTCTTTATTGGATTATGGTTATGGCTTGATACGGTTTGTTCAAAATTATACGGTGTGTAGGTTGCAGGATTCAGATCTTATAAGAAATTCCAGATGATTAGAAATTGGATTCTAAGGCTTGTGGGATTGGTTGAATTGGGAAAATTTCAGTTATGTTGTGTTAGCATACCTATATGGGATAGGGTGACGTGGGATCACCCCCGGATATATGAATGATAAGGTTATATGGCGATTTGATGGTTTTGAGAACAACTCTTGGCACGTTCGAGGACGAACGTATGTTTAAGTGGGGGAGAATGTAACGATCCGACCGGTCATTGTGAGCATTTGCACTTCGCTCGATAGTTTATGGGCATGAGTATCTCCGTATAATGTATTATGACTTTTGTGAATCGTCGATTTTGGTTTTCTGGTTGTTCGGAATCGATTTAGAAGAATGAACTTCATGATTGAAGAGTTGGAAGAGTTTATTAAGTTGGAAGAGTTGACCAAGTTGGACTTTTTAGCATTTGACCTCAAATTGGAGTTTTGATGGTTTCTCTAGGTCCGGATGGTAATTTTGGACTCGAGCGTATGCCCGTATTTGCAATTGGATATTTCTAGAAAGATTCGACACTAATTGGCAAAAATTAGAATTTGAAGATTTGGGGTGCGATTCATCGTTTCGATGTTGTTATGCGTGATTTGAGGCCTCGAGTAGATCCATGTTATTTTGTGGGACTTTTTGGTATGTTATAACGGGGTCCCGAGGGGCTCAAGTGAGTTTTAGATAGGTCTGGGTTGTGTTGCGCTCGTTTTTTATGTTTCAACGTCGTTTCTTCAAGCATAAATGGTACTACATTAAGTAAACGAGCTCCAATTTCTGTTTTTATTGGAAAATTAGATCTGTATTGTAATTACGGAGCCATGGCAAAAAGAATCATCGAATTTGGACATCGTATGAGGAGTTTATTGTCATTTTATTAAGAATTGGGTTGCAAGATTTTTCAGATTAATTACGAAATTGCCACTGCTTTCGTATTTAAAAATCTGCACTATTTTCAAATATTAAAACCAACATATTTCCTTCAATATAAGGTTAAATTGAGTGATTCAAGATCCTAACGTGACTAGAATTGCACAAAAAATCCACTGGAGGCATCAAAAGCCAATTTTGAGATCTTTTGGCATAAGAAACGAGGCAGAATAGTGTTAAAACGAAGGTTTTGTTCGTTTAAAATATTTTGAGTTGGGGAGCTCGAAATTGGGCAATTTTCGAGGCGATTTTCACCATATAAATTAGGGTAAGTGTTCTATACTCGGTTTTGGTTATATTTCGTGAATCTATCTTCGATTTTAGCTTTGGTTGATGAATTTTTAAAGAGAAAATTGGGTGTTTTGGCCTAAAGTTTCATAATATGAAATTTTGAGTTTTGAAAATTGATTCGGAGTCAGATTTGAGTGAAACTAGTATGGTTGGACTCGTAATTGAATGGATTGACGGATTTTGTGAGTTTTTTGAGGTTCTGAGGTGCGGGCCCCGGTTGGGCTTTTTGGCTAATTTTGGTCTTTTGATTAAAAATTCAACCTTTTTCGATTGGGATTGGTTCCTTTAGAATTATTTGATGTATTTGAGTTATTTTTGGTTAGTTTCGAGCCGTTCGGAGGTGGGAACGTGTGAGATGGAATTCTTGGAACATCGCTTGGCTTGCTCGGTTCTGGAATTTGCTTGTTAGAGGTAAGTAACTCTTCTAAACTTAGTGTTGAGGGTATAAAACCCTGAATTACGTGTTGTGTGATTGGTATTGAGATGATGCGCATGTTAGGTGACGGGCGTGTGGGCGTGTGGGCGTGCACCCTATGAATTGTAACTCCGTTGTCTCCATGACACTGAATAGTGGCCCTATTTTGTCGATATCTGTGTTTTCACCATGTGATAAAGTAACTGAGCTGTCAATCATGCTAGATATCATGTTTAGGCTTTATGCTGATAATGTTAGGACCCATAGTGGTCATTTCTTGTTGTCATCTTACTGATTTCATTGATATTTCGTACTCGGTCATATTCATGCATTCATATCATATCTCAGTCTCAGTTGTTATTTATTGATACATCATATTATTGTTGTCGGGCTAGTTTCATGACATTGTGAGCCCATAAGTGAGACTGGAGAGATTGATGACTGAGTGAGACCGAAGTCCTGAGTGAGAGTGATATTTTGGAATCGGGCTACACGTCGCAACATGTTATATTGGTTACATTTTATAGGATCAGGCTGAACACCGCAGTGATATAGTGCTTGGGCTGAAGGAGCCCCTCCGGAGTCTGCACACCCCCAGTGAGCATAGCTGATTATATATATGTATATGGATCAGGTTTCATGCCGCAGCAAGCCTTATGGATATTTATATATAGATCGGGTTGCACGTCGCAACGAGCCTTATGGCTATATATATATGTGAATCGGGTTTCACGCCGCAACGAGTATTGTACAGTGCTGAGTATGGAACACGGTAAGGGAGAATGCGAGACAGTGAGATTGAGTATTCTGAGAGTGTGAGTACATAAGTTTATCATTGAGAGGCACTTCATTTGACATGCGTACCTGAGATACGTGCATAGAGATGCATTTCCTTCTGCTACCCAGTTTGGTGACATTTATGATTTTACCTGTATCTTGACATGTAGGCATAGATATGTACTTTCTGCACGCTATCTGAAAATGAAACATCTTACTTATTGTTGAAAGGATTTTTGGGGAAAATCACAGTTTTTCAAACTTACTCGTATTTTTGGCAAATTCCGGTAAAAGATTTGGGTTTTCACTAAGATACTTGTAAAGCATGCCTATCTTTTTGAACTATGAACGAGTTGAGCATTTTATTTCTGAGATACTTTTTTTATTATTTGTATTATGCCGTCATGAAATGTTGTGGAATATTGGTATTGGACCGGACCGTTGTGGTAGCTCGTCACTACCTTCAACCTAAGGTTAGTTTTGTTACTTACTGAGTACATGGGGCCGGTTGTACTCATACTACACTTATGCACCTTGCGTGCAGATGTTGATTGATGATGTTGTTGTTATCGACGGGAGCTGGGATTGAAGATGTAATTGCGTTCCTGTTGTAGCTGCCTCTTGTTCATGGTAGCCTTAGATTCATAAAACTCTGTTTATGTACTTTTCAAACAGAAGATGTATTTATTCCCTATCAACTTTGTAAACTCTATTCTTAGAAGCTCATGATTTGTACTGCCAGTCCTTGAAAAATGTATAAGATTCAGTAAATTACTTTTGTTTAATTGTCTTGTTAATATTATTGAAATTGGATAGATATTAGTTGGCTTACCTAGCGGGTCGGGTTAGGTGCCATCACGACTAGTGGATCTAGGATCGTGACAGTTATAAGAGGCTGATGCATTAGTAAATCTGGGATATGTGGCTAATGTGTCAAACAAGGAAAATTCAATTGTAGTGCACTTATTTTATTCAGTGCTCGATCAAACGAAGAATGATATAAATTTCAATAACTTAACATGGGATTGAAGAAATAGATTTGTGAATTATCTGCAATATAAAATACTACCCAATGATAAAAAGCAATTCCAACTGTTATAAAAGTTGCTCGATATTGCTTAATATAAGGCAATTTGTATCAAAAAATATTTGGAGGACCCTTAGCTTGGTGCCTTGGACCATCACAAACTGAAAACGTGATGTGAGAGGTGCATTAAGGACATTGTGGAAATCACACTAGAGAAAGGTTACTAGTAAAAATGCTAATAAGAGCAGGGTACTATTGGCCAAAGATGGAAGACGAGGTAGAAAATCTGGTAAAAATGTGCGATAAATATCAACAGTACGCAAATATTATGTATCAACCGGCAGAATTGCTTCATTCGATTATCGCACTATGGCCTTTTATAAAGTGGGGAATGGATATCCTAGGTCCTCTACCTCAAGCACCAGGAAAGGTACGATTTTGTTAATTTTGAATGATTATTTTTCTAAGTGGATGGAGTCAGGTACCTTTAAACAGGTACGAGAAAAGGAAGTTATCGACTTCATTTGGAGAAATATAATATGTAGATTTGGAGTTCCAAGGAAAATCATATGTGATAATGGTCCACAATTCGTGAGAGCAATGGTCATTGATTTTTCAAAAGTTGGAAAATTAAACGTCGTATCATACTGTAGCTAATGGACAAGAAGAGTCGAAAAATAAATTATTATCAACAATATAAAGAAACGATTAGAAGAATCAAAAGGCAAGTGGCCTGAAATGCTACCTGGGTATTATGGGCTTACAGGACAACATCAAAAATAAGCACAGGAGAGACTCCATTTTTACTTGTTTATGGAACTGAGGCATTAATTTCAGTAGAGATAGGGGAGATAAGCACGAGGTTCGAGAATACAAATAAAGTATCGGATGAGAAAGAACTTTGTATAAGTTTGGATTTGACAGAGAAGCGGAGGGAAGCAGCCTTGATACGGATGGCAACGCAAAAGCAATGGATTGAGAAATATTACAAAGAAGGCCGAATATTCAATGTTTCAAGATTGGGGACTTGTCCTTAAGAAGGTGCTTAAGTCAGTGCAGGCTGCAAGTGTAGGGAAATTGAGTCTGAATTAGAAAGGGCCATATCGAGTTCGAGGCATTACTGGAAGATGAGCTTATGAGTTGGAGACCATGGACGGGAAAGCGTTACCTTCCAATTGGAGCGCGGTACACTTTAAGTAGTACTATTTTTGAGCAAGTACTCACGGTCAGGTATCTCAAAATTCATTACTTATTTGTTCATTAAAATTTTACTAATTATTTTAGATGATAGGCAAAAGGCTAGCACGCACCAAATGATGACATTAGACCCAAAAGACACATGAAATACTTAATTATTCTCGATCTAGGTTACAACAATTCTGATGGAAAAGGTTAAGCAGTCATCATCTAAAAGCATTACCCCCGAGTCCCGTACGTATTTTTTTTCCAAGGAAAATCCCATATAGGAAAGTTGATCTAGTGTTCAAGTTTTCATACTTCAAACCTCAAACACTAGCGGAGACTATGCATATGAAAGAGGTACGAGAATAAATACAACTCAAAATCATAGCTCAATGGCCAGAGAAAAAAATTCAAATTTTCAAGCTCTCAAAGATTGAATGGGAAGTGAAGAACTGAAGATTCAACAGAAAACTCCCAAGAGTTATTAGGTTAAGGCTACAAATATATTCACGTGATATTATTCCCGAACCTGTAAATCTGTTATAAAGAAAGCAGTAATAAAAATGATGTGCATGAGTATTTGTTTTGAAAATTCAAATAAAAATTCTTCAAATTACTTTATATTTCATATCTTCACACCAATATGAACATGAGACGTCATATTTTATAAATAAGAGCCATCTTTTATAAATAAGGGCCATCCTTTATAAATAAGACCGTGTTTATTTAGTCACATTATATTAAAGCTTTAATTCTATTTGGATAATGCAAAAAAAAGCTCAAAAATTAAAGAGCAGAAACATACATAAAATATGTTAAAAATTAACATTGATGTTCATAAAAGTTTCCATAGAACAAATCCAAAAGCATCCAAGAAACATTGTTAAAAAAACTAAGGAGTGTCTTCAAAGGGAGCAGAAGGACCAATTTGAGGAGAAGACGAAGGCTGGGGATTCGCAGGATCAACCTCTGAACCGTCTTTGCTTAAGTCACCCTTGGAGATTTCATCCTCGGGTATAAAGAATCTTTGGCGTTGCTGAATACTTTTGATTGCATCCTTAGCCTTGGAATTCTCAACTTTGAGGTCAAATCCTTCTTGGCTAGCCTCGGTCAAAGTTTCAAGACACGTGTTCAAGAAGGCCCAACTCACATCAAGATTTAGTTTATCTTTGAGAGCCTCATAATCTTTTTCCAATTGTTCTTTTTCAGCCTCAGAAGCTTCATAAGAAACCTTCAAGGTTCAAAGGTATCCTCAAGGAACTTAACTTTATCGAAAGAGAAGCGGAGATATTTTTGGGCTTGAGTCAATGTTTGAACCAGATCACCCACATACAGTTCTTTTTTATTCAGAAGTTATTTCAAACATCGAATATCTTTAGTAGACTTTGAGTGCTGCTCAGCAAAGGTGGCTTCTATTTTGTCCTTCTCCTTCTCTGCCTGATTAGTAGAAGCCTTCAATACTGCTAATGCAGTAGTAGCGACCCTTAGTTGTTGCTCCATGGTTTCTTTCTCACTAGCCAAGACATCCTTCTCTAATTGAAGACTCTCAAATTGCTCCTTCCAGTTATCATCTTACGTGCTTAACTCAATGACTTGTGGCTCAGTCCAAACCACCCTCCCATCAACTTTGTGTCTATTAAATTGATCTGCAAAAAGGCAAGAGGAAAACGTTACAAATTTAAAGAAAGAAGAAATGAAAAAGATAAGAGAATAAAAGTAAACCTTAAGAGCAGAATGAATAATGTCATTCATCAGAGTGATAGAGGAGTGGGATTCAAGTTTCACCTTTCAAGAGGGCCAATTAATTTTTAACCAAACCGCGAATCAGTTGGATTTTTTTAATAAGTTCATTCCCCCGAGGAATTCAATCATAACTTGCTTCATTCCTCTCCGACAAGAAGGTCCAGATTCATCATGAGGAATAGTAGCAGGAGTAGCAGTAGGAGTAGCAGCGGGAGTAGTAACGGGAGCAACGGGGCTCATAGGAAGAGTTGCAAAAGGTGGCTCGTCAGAAACAAAGCCAAACTCTTCTTCTTCACTCTCAAATCCTTGAGTAAAAAGCCTCTCCACAGGATTTGAAGGGGTGTTCAAGGTAGGATCAACATTATCATCTTCTGAAGTCGCTAGAGAAACATCTACAGACTCGTCTATCAGGTGAGAAGGCACGGAGTCTGTAGGCTGGTCTTGAGGAATGTTGGATTCATCATCCAGGACAATGTGCCTCCTAACTCTAGACTTCTTCACTAGAGAACCTTCATCCTCTTCCTCTTCATCGGAGGCACGAACATCTTTGTTTTTTCCTCTTTGAAAAGGACACACTCAAAATTCACTCCTGAGTAGTATTAACATTGAGTTAATTACAGGATCGGAAACGGGACGGACTCCACGGATAACAAATATTGAAAGTTAAAAATGAGGTTAAAATAAGAGAGAGAGAAAAGTGAAAAATGCGTGGTAGAATAAAGCAACATACCATGGGTTTTAAATTTCCACCAAAATTTCAAGGATAGAAATTTCCAGGATCTTTGCCCCATATGAGCGGCAAACAACATTTTTTCTACCCAATCACGAAAGTTGGAAAGTTCACCGAAAACTACCATGATTGCTGAAAAACAAGAAGAAAATATGAGAAAGTTAGTGTTCTAAAAGAGAAAATAGCGTAGTGAAAAGACAAAGGAAAATACTTACGTACAAAGTTCCACTTCTCGGAGAAAAACATGTTTACATCTTTCACTAAAGCATGAGTGGGGACAGCCACAAACCGAGCATGCCAATCTCGGTCATAGTCGTCTTCAGACTAACCAGGACTCTTTTGCTTCTATCCACAAGCGTGAAAACACCCACGCGAAAAAGTTTTGGAGAATACAAATGGAGAAGATGATGAAAATAAAAAGGGGCGGAAACTAAACCCAACAAGTAGCAAAGGGAAGCAACTGCCCTCCATATTATTAGGCTTATGTGTCTTAGGTAAACATTGAAGTAACGATAGAATTCAATGATTATTGGGTGGTTTGAATCCTAAGATGAAAAGATAAGCGTGGACAAAAGTAATAACCTTAGCGATATGAGGTTACTCGTTCATCGGCAGTAGGGGCTGTGACTGAATTTCAGGTTTCCAGTAACATTCACGGCGCACCAAATAAAGAAGATCGGAGTTGATTAAAGGAGGATAGTGATCAACAGGATTAAATAAGGATAGTGATCATCGTCAGTGGGGACTGTGACTAGAACCAATTTGGCCCACACTTCAAAGGGAGTTCTGTTTGACAACTAAAAGTGTACTTTTCTAAGTCCTCAAAAAGGAACATCATGAAGATCCCTGAATGGGAAAAAAAATACTTTCGTTTTCATCAATTTGTACATATTGAATGCCCCTATTCTTTTCTCCCTAATAATCTTAATAATCATCCTCATCTCTTCACCTCTCAATTTCTCCAGTTCCAGTTGCATCTTCTACTAAGGTATGTCATCTTCTCAAGATTAATGGATTCCTCAGTTCTGCATTAAATTTTTCTACTTTTTCCTTATTGTTAATTATTCTTTTTGGTCATCATTTTGTTGGGGGGATTCAGTAATTCTCTTTCGGGTTTCAATTTCTTCTCTTTATTTTTTCTTTTTTCCTAGGTCCATAATTAAGCATGTTTGTTTGCATCTAAAAGTTCAACAATTTTGGTAGTTGTTCAAAATTTTCAATACTTTCTTAGATTTTAGATTATTATGGTGTTTGCAGGTTTGCATGTGATATCATATTTCTGTTTCTTTTTATATAATTGAGAAAGGGTTAAGTGATTTAAACTTTAAAGGTTTGATTTTTGGCATATTACTGTACAAAGGCAACTACTATTATTGGACAAATATTACTTGTGATGTTGATCTTAGTCAGAAAAACATCCTTGCACTCTGTATTATACTAATTTGGTTATAACTCTTTCTTTTCTGCATCATTCTGCTGAAATGTGGTCAGCTAAGTTTTAAGTTTCATAGTAAGTAAATGTTATATGAATTGGTTTTCAGGGTATTTTGAATGTGTAATAGTTGACGATCATAGCAACTAGGGGCGGATTAAGGGGGAAATTACACTGTATATATAAGGAAAAATCAGTTTTGTGTCTCTATATATTATATTTTGAATCCCCTTGATACAGTCCAAAAACATAGCTCTGCGGTCAAGGATTTCAAAATCTTTGTGAGGTTGCTAGTTCTATTCCCACCGGCCTCAACTAGTTCACCAGGCTGAAAAGTAATTATCAGTTTAACAGCTTAAAGTAGTGACTTGGCCCTGGATGACCATTCAATTGAACTATATTTACCTAGGATTAGTTGAGACATCATCTCTTACAGGGAAAGCAATTTTCAAAATACAACCAAGCAACATATATAGCAGCACCTAGAAAGTGGTCAGACAACTCTGATCTAACTCAAGAGAAAATTTGGTTATGGTACTAACTCCTCAATCTTTTACTAGTCATGGTTCTTTGGATGGCTATCTCTCTATTTGGTGTAGAGTGGTCTTGACCTCTGATATGACTGAATCATTCAGCATTCTGAAATTAATCAAGTCGGGTGAACAAAAAATTGATTTACAAGCATAGCTTACCGCAAGGTCCAATACCCATCTTACTGGTGGATGTTTTACAACCTGCATGTGTTTGGTAATAGTGCCTGATAATAAAATTGGTACCATAAATAAATACTTATGATTAGATTTTTCCGAAGGGTTGCATGGCGATCGAAGAATTGGAGTGAAAACTTTGAGAATCAAGGTTCGAGTCCCAACAGAAACCACACTAGGTAAATCTTTCCTGGTGTCTAACTTTTGGTGGGTAGAGTTACGCATTACATGTGCTGGTGGATTAGTCTAGATGCACAGAAACCACTGTTATATGTATTTTTATATATATTGTTATTGTGTGATAATCAGCTGGTATAATGGGCAGCAATGAGGTGGCATTCTAGCAAGTCTATTTGCAGAATTTGTTTTTCTCTGTCTCTTTTAAATGGGGTAATCAGCTAAACTAGATGGACCTGGGCCGAGATAGTCTCACCATTTTATTGCGTAGCTTGAGTATGAATTGAAGTAGTACCTTGTTTGGACGCTTATTGAATCTCTTAACTACTGAAGTTCAGGATCTACTTAGCTATTACCTGGATTCACAAAATTCTATCTCATGGTTATCCAGATTTCAATATATACTAACATTACCAAGTCTTGCAAATTCCAGATAAAGATTGTTTAAAGGCAATTTGAAATTCCCAGCATAATGTATTTTAGCATGTTTTGAGTTACATGTATGAAAGATGTCTGGTAATTGTTTATGTTTCTTATCTAGATTTGTCACATCTCTTACGGTTTTCAGTAATCTGTTTCTTTTATTCTTGCCTTTTGTTTTCTTAAAGGGTGATGAAAAGGGAGCTTTTTTTTTTTACACTAGTCGCCTCCATGTCGCAATTTTATCATCTGCATTACGGAATAGGATCCTTTCAGTTTTAACAGCAACCACCTGAAAGGCACTCCTTTTGGCAAAGTTTATTCTAGTTATGTTTGATTAGTTAAGCATACCAAATGGTCAGAGTACCATAAGATAGCAAGCGTAAAAAAACTAAACGTATGTATAGGTCTAGCATTAGTTGTTACGAACTTGTCGGTCATTTCTTCGAAGGTTTCAATGGAACGCGTAGGTAGTTATGAATACCATGTCAACGCTCCCCCGTGAGGGTCTTGCCGAATTTGTTTTTAACAAAATGGAGGATATTTGTTCCTTGGCGACATCATTGCATTTCACCGCGGTGACGTAGTGAGTCACATGGTCTTCGGGGTCAATCGTGCCATCATATATTTTCAGATAGGGCGGCATTTTAAAGGTCTTGTGTATGGCATGTGGTGAACTTCATACTGTTGATGGAAGCATCTCCACTGCCGCTGATGATCATGTGGATGGTGCGGGTCAGCGAAGGTGGTTTCGGCGGTCCTTGATGTTGTTCACGACCTCTGACAAAATTGATCCTCCCCCCTCACTAAGAAACTCTTTGAGGTGTCCCTGTCGTAGCATGTTGACGACCTCCTGTTTTAAGGCGATGCAATCCTCGATTTTAAGCCCTCACTCTTGGTGGAACACGTATAGAGCGTCCGACTTTCTGGTAATACTCAGGTCCGATCTCATCTTTTGCGGCCACTTCACCTTTGATCTGAGCTTTTCCAAGGCGTAGACTATTTCTATAGGTGACACATAAAAATTGTGAGTGGATAATAAAGGGGGCATACCTTTTTATTTTGGTGAGTCCTTGTTCTTGATCGTGGTGGGCCCTCTTCGTGGCGGGAGGAGGACGCAATGGCAATTCTGACATATGGTAGATGTCGTTCCCTGTTGGGTCGTGGAGCTGCGAGGTCCCTTTTAATATCGTTTCTTCAATCTTTTCTGGATTCGGTTTGTAGTGAGGTCAGTCGATGAGTCGGCCCGTTGAGGTCGTCCTCATCTTCTCGGACCTCGGCATAATACGCGTTGTGTATTTCATCCCAAGTAGTTGGGGGGTACTTCATAAGCTGTAACGACCCGATCGGTCGTTTTGAGAATTTGCACTTCGCTCGGTAGTTTACAGACATGAGTAGCTCCGTATGATGTATTATGGATTATGTGAATCGCCGGTTTTGATTTTCAAGTTATTCAGAATCGATTTGGAAGAATGAGTTTCATTGTTGAAACTTTAAGTTCAAAGAGTTGACCAAGTTTGGCTTTTTGCGAATTTGACCCCGGAATGGAGTTTTGATGGTTCCATTAGGTACGGATGGTGATTTTGGACACGGGTGTATGCCCCGATTTGCATTTGGTTGTTTCTAGAAGGTTTCGGGGCAAGTTGGTAAAAATTAGAAATCTGAAGGTTTGGAAAGTTCATAAGTTTGACCAGAAGTTGACTTTGAGGATATCGAATTCAGATTGTGGTTCCGGGAATTGGAATAGCTTCGTCATGTCATTTGGTACTTGTGTGCAAAATTTGGGTTCATTCCGGGATGATTTGATATGTTTCAGCGCGAATTCAAGAAATTGAAAGTTCAAAGTTCATAGATTTCGATTTGAGGGGTGATTCGTCGTTTCGATGTTGTTATAGGTGTTTTGACGCCACGAGTAGGTCCACATTGTGTTATGGAACTCGTTGGCATGTTCAGACGGGGTCCCCATGGGCTCGAGTGAGTTTTGGACGAGGTTCAGATCATTTCATTTCATTTTGGATTTTTGCTAAGCTACTAGTTCTGGTGTTTTGCACCTGCTACTGGTATTGCGCAGGTGCGATGGTCGCAGAAGCGTTAGTGGAGTCGCAGAAGCGAGAAGAAGCTGGGTGAGGAAGACCGCAAAAGCGGATTTTTGTAGCGCAGCTGCGTGCACGCAGATGCGAGATTGGAAGCGCAGTGCAAATATTTTCGCAGAAGCGGAATTTGAATCCGCAGGTACGGAGGTTGCTGGGCAAGGCTATTTTCACAGAAGCAACGTTTTAACCGCAGAAGCAGTAGTCGCAGATGTGACGATCTGTCCGCAAATGCGGAATCGCTGGGCAGAATGTTATAAGTTCGAGGGTTGGTCATTTTTATCACATATTGAGCTATGGACTTCGGAATGGAGTGATATTTAAAGAAAATTTCACAAAATGAATTGGGGTAAGTGTTCTCTACTCAGTTTTGATTATATTTCATGAATCCATCTTTATTTTTAGCAATTAGTTGATGAATTTAAAAAGGGAAATTGGAGATTTTGGCCTAAAGTTACATAATATGAATTTTTGAGTTTTGAACACCAATTTGGAGTCAGATTTGAGTGAAACTAGTATGGTTAGACTCGTAATTGAATGACTTATCAAATTTTGTGAATTAGGTTTGGTTCTGAGTTTCGGACCCGGGTGTGATTTTTGGCCGATTTTGGATTTTGATTAAGGATTCGATCTTTATCATTTGTAATTGTTTCTTTGGGATTTATTTGATGCATTTGAGTTGCTTTTGGCTAGTTTTGAGCCCTTCGGAGTACGCTACGCGCGTGATGGCATCCTTTCAGCAACATTTGTCTTGCTCGGCATTGGTATTGGCTCGTTTAAGGTAAATAACTCTTCTGAACTTAGTGCTGAGGGTATGAAACCCCGTAATACGTGTTATGTGATGGGTATTGAGGTGACACACGTGCTAGGTGACGGACGTGTGGGCGTGTACCATGTGAATTGAGACTTTGTTGCTTCTATGGCACTGTTTAGTGGTCCTACTTTGCTGATATACGTGTTTCCACAATGTGATAAAGTAGTTAAGTTGTCAATCATGTTAGATATCATGTTTAGGCATTATGCTAATACTGTTTGGACCCATAGTGGTCATTTCTTACTACCATCTCACTAATTTCATTGATATTTCGTACTCAGTCATATCCATGCATTCATACCATAACTCAGGCTCAGATATTATTTATTGACACATCATATTATTGTTGTCGGGCTAGTTTCATGACATTGTGAGCCCGTGAGTGAGACTGGATAGATTGATGACTGAGTGAGGCCGAGGGCCTGAGCGAGAGTGACATTTTGGGATCGGGTTACACGCCGCAACGATATATTGAATATATTTTGTGGGATCAGACTGCACGCCGCGGCGATATAGAGCTTGGGCTGAAGGAGCCCCTCCAGAGTATGCACACTCCCAGGGAGTGCAGTCAACTATATATATGTGGATCGGGCTGCACGCTGCAACGGGTATTGTACGGCGCTGAGTGATTGAGTGTGCTGAGTTGAGATTGCACTCAACATTGACCCTGGATGACCATTCAATTGAACTATATTTACATAGGATTAGTTGAGATATCTCTTACAGGAAAACGGTTTTCAAAATACAGCCAAGCAAAATATATAGCAGCACCTAGAAAGTGGTCAGACAGCTCTGATCTAACTCAAGAGCAAATTTTGTTCGGATACTAACTCCTCAATCTTTTACCAATCATGGTTCTTTGGCTGGCTATCTCTCTATTTAGTGTAGAGTGGTCTTGACCTCTTATATGACTGAATCATTCAACATTTCGAAATTAATCAAGTTGGGTGAACAAAAATTTGATTTACAAGCGTGGCTTACCACAACGTCCAATACCCATCTTACTGGTGGATGTTTTACAACCTGCATGTGTTTGGTGATAGTGCCTGAAAATAAAGCTGGTACCATAAATAAATACTTATAATTAGATTTTGCCAAGGGGTTGCATGGCGGTCAAAGAATTGGAGTGAAAACTTTGAGAATCAAGGTTCGAGTTCCAACAGAAATCACACTATGTAAATCTTTCCTGGTGTCTAAATTTTGGTGGGTAGAGTTATGCGTTACACCACTATTATATGTATTTTTACATATATTGCTATTGTGTGATAATCAGCTAGTATGATGGGCAGCAATGAGGTGGCACTCTAGCAAAACTATTTGCAGAATTTGCTTTTCTCTGTCTCTTTTAAACGGGGTAATCAGTTGAATTAGATGGATCTGGGCCGAGATAGTCTCACCATTGTATTGCGTAGATTGAGTATGAATTGAAGTAGTACCTTCTTTGGATGCTTGTTGAATCTCTTAACTACTGAAGTTCAGGATCTACTTAGCTATTACATGGATTCACAAAATTCTATCTCATGGTTATCCAGATTTCAGTATATACCAACATTACCAAGTCTTACAAATTCCAGATAAAGATTGTTTAAAGGTAATTTGAACTTCCCAGCATAACGTATTTTAGCATGTTTTGAGTTACATGTATGAAAGATTTCTGGTAATTGTTTCTGTTTCTTATCTAGATTTGTCACACCTCTTACGATTTCCAGTAATTTGTTTCTTTTATTCTTGCCTTTTGATTTCTTATAGGGGGCTGTTTTTCTTTTTTTTGACACTAGTCGCCTCCATGTGCAATTTTGTCATCTGCATTACTGAATAGGATCCTCTTCAGTTTTAACAGCAGCCACCTGAAAGGCACTACTTTTGGCAAATTTTATTCTAGTTATGTTTGATTAGTTAAGCATACCAAATGGCCACGGTACCGTAAAAACTGAAGGTATTATTATGGATGGGTCTATTTGATAATCATAGATTTTCTTGGTTGAATATTCTGTTTGTTTTCTTCATGATTTCATGACGGAAGAATGTACATAACGAAGTTGTGTGGATATTGACTGAACTGCAGAAATGGAGTCCTCAAAAGATAGAGGTTGCTGAGTTCGAGAAGGCCCTATACTTTGCATCAACAACTGGTTTTTTCTGCAGTGCAACTACCACGAATGTGTTCCAAGTGTCACAAGGACATGATACTGAAGCAGGATTAGGCAAAAGTTGCAGCTGCATCCATCAAAAACATCGTAATGGAAGCTCAAGCAGTGACGAAAAAGAACATGTTCATACGGATGCCATGAACGCACAAGTCATATCTGCAGAATTAAAGGTTGTGTGTGCAGAAGCATCTTCAGATTTAACCTCTCAAAGTCCAGAAGTGAAGCCAAAACAGGGCCCAAATAAGTGCACAGCTTGCTGTAAGCGTGTGGGTTTAACAGGGTTCAGTTGCAAATATGGAAATCTTTTCCGTTATTCAGACAAACACGACTGCCCATTTGATTATAGGAATGCTGGTCGTGATGCAATAGTTAAAGTAAATCCTGTAGTCGTAGCAGAGAAGCTTAATAAGATCTAGACACATTATTGAATTTGAAGCATGATGTTTTTGTTTTAAAATGTCTTATCTTCTGATAAGCTGATCTCTTGGCTTACGGGGTCTCCCCTATGGATATGGATCAAGCAGAATCGCACTTTGAGAGGTTATTTGAACGACATAAATTTATCCTGAGTGATTTGATAAGGGAGAAATTCTGACCCATTAAATGTTTCCACGTATATTTACTTCGTTATATGTCAGAAGTCCTCTTATTCTAGTTAGGAGTAACAAACTTAAAGCTACAATACAAAAGCCTTCTGTACAGATTGGCATTGTAGATTTAAGTCTGATCAAGATCATCACCCCTTATGGAGTTTGCTTATGGAAATACACAAGGGACCCGGGGGATTTGTCGCTGCTACCAGATTCAACTTAGAAAATGGAAAGAAAATAAAAATTATGACAAGATGCATGGCTACTCCAAAATGAATCCTCAAATTAGTTTCGCATTGCAAAAAATGCTTTAGACACAGTAGCTCAATGCAAGACAGGACTATATGGAAAATAATAGTCAGATGGAATTGAAATTGATTGGAGACGGTCAACATCACGGATCTATCAGGAAAACCTGGCTAAATATAGCCATCTAATTGACGAACCATATCCCATCAGAGCAAAGAGGAATCACTTCACGGAAACAACTTGAGGCCACATGGATCACCATTCTAGTATGTATCCTAAGGGTGATATTGACCAAAAGGAACATGTACAAAACTGAAAGATGTATACAATACAGAGATTCTGTTTGAATTCCCCCTCTTTTATCAAGAACTGCTAAAGGACCTGCAACCCCTTTTGACCATGTCAGTACTCCCTTAGTGCTACTCTTTTATTCAATAATGTAGTAACTTGTTACCTAATAAATTATTGAGAGATTTAAGAAACAACAACCACCCAGTAAAATCTCACAAGGGGTCTGGGAGGGTAGTGTATACGCAAACTTTACCCCTACCCGATGGAGTAGAGAGGTTGTTTCTGATAGACCCTCGGCTAAAAAAAACGAAAAAAGACGAAAAAGACAATACATCAGTACCATGAATAGAAACCATAAAAACAATAACAACATTATAAGAACCAGAAAATAGATGAAACAAAATAACAATAACCAGTAAAGAAAAACGGGAGAGAGAGATTTAAGAAAATAGCACGAAAATAATTAATGCATGATTACACACACTCAACTTACTAGACCAACCGGGAGAACCTTATCCTTAACATGTAGTGTGTGAGCCTATCCTTTGCATGAGACTTGGCCCTTATACCCAACAATCAAGTCCACTGAAGCATAAGCAACTGTTTTAGTTAAAAACAAACTCAGCCAAATTCACATATCCTAGCCACCATGATTGTTCTCAAACTTATTGAAATCCACAACTAACAGAGCTCTTAGCCCCGTAGAATTAACCAACTTCACAAAACATATAAAAGCAATAAAATCTCACCTTCTTAAAAATACAAAACCAACAAAAATCTCACAGAACACAAACCAGTTGCGGCACCTCTTTTAAAACTTTTTGATATCAGACGGATGATGTCAAGGTCACCACAAGAACTGCTATGACGATGGAAGAGAGAGGAGACGAGGAAACACAAGGCAAAATGGTGCAGCTGCCTACCAGCCTGCATCTGGTGGACTGTATGGACAGAGAGAAACAAAAGATGTTCTGAAGACATTGCCAATCCCAGTCAGAACGTCAAGTTTAACTGTATTCTTTTTCTTTATTTTGGTGCAGCTAGTAAGTGACCCTAGACCAATATTAGAATTCGTAGATTCCCTACAGGAATAGAAGAGAACACTTTCGCCTTCTTTTATTTTTCGAGAAAAAGAAGGAAGCACTTCCGCTTGTTGCTACACGTGAAAAATATGTCAGCACGCCGGCCACTCTTGTTCATAGTGGTTGAGAGAGTCCTCTTCATGCCACTAGGTCAAGAGTTTGAGGCTGGTAAGATGCCAAACAAAGAATATGTCAGCACCATCTCACTAACTCTGTGTGCAAGTCATCCAACTCTTCAATAGCTCTGTGTCTTGACATTGTCCTTGCGCAGAAACTGACGGATGGGCAAGTGGTAAGACTCACAGTGAATGTCCCCACCACTTGCACACACCACCACTCACACATCCAGCAGATCAAGCAACCTTAAGCTCATACAGATTTTCTAGCTTAGAACACAAGGGACTCAAGTTTAAGCATGCTAACCTGAAACCTAGAATGGAAAGATTACTTCTTAAAAGCATGGTATCTCAAGCAGTATATAGCTAGACCTAGTGATTAGAACACTTTAGAATACGGCGAGTTACAATAGAAAGAAAGATCAACCTATAAAGGCATAATAACTTCTTATAAGATCTTATCTCAACTAGCTAGAACATGTAAATAGAACACTTGCAAATAGTGGCATTACTCCAATAGACAAGATTACTTCCCAGGTGCTTTGCCCCTGCCCCATCTATTTCTAGAGAATGAACCTTAAAAGAAATTTCTTGCCTAGTGCAGTCATTATACCACAGTCAATGGACGAACAAGTAGCAAACTCATGTAGCCTGGTGTTATCCCACAATTCAATTTGCTCTAAGCAAGTAGTTTTGCTCTAAAGGCAACAGGCATATTTATAGGGGACACCAACCAGTTCGGGATTGAGGCATAATTGTTTAATTGAATGCCATCACCCATTATCTAGCTTATCCGAATACAGCCATCACACTTGAATCTTCTCAAATACACACACAAGCTAAGCTGCTACTCATCCAAAAAAAAAAAAATACTAAGCTGTTAATCATGTAACACAATCCAATTATAACGTCTTGTGTTAAAAAATATAAAGCAAAAAGTTACGCATCCCAGGTGAAAATGAAAAAAGAACAACATAATCAACCATTGTCATTAATATTGAACATAAAACAGTAAGCTCGAATTTCAGGTCAAAGTTTGAAAGTCATAACATTTATTTTCCAACTCTCTAAAAACCACAAACTATCAACAAGGATAAATTATCCCCAATTTATCGAACACCCCTAATTTGACAATCCAAAAAAGGAGCGAAATATAAGAACCATACCCAAAAATGATCCACAGATTCATTCATCAACGGTTTGGATTTGAGTAGAAGAAGATTCAAGTTCGAGGCGTTTTAGGGCTTCTTGATGGGCCCAAGTTTCAAGTGTAAGATCCGGCTTAGCGTTGAGGCCCACACCGAGGATGACGATAGTGAAAAAGCTGGTGATGTAGCAAGGGAGTTCCCAATCCTCCCATTTCCGGGATTGTCCAGGCGGTGGTGGGACCCGATTGAATAGGTATCCGTTGGGCCGATCTTGGTGACCCGCAGTAGTAAACGGGTTCGGGCCGTGGCCTCCTCTTGTTCGGAGGCCCGAACTAAGACGAGCTCGTAGCATACCGGCGGCGGTCGCAAAGGGTTTCGCGGACGGCATCGTTGGCCAGGTGAAAGGAAGTGTGTGAGAGAAAACTCAGTGATTCGCTCGTGTGTGCATTTGTGTGATTGAATCCTCTCTGCTGTTCAGTATAGACCCAAACGTTGTCGTTTTATGCCAAGTGTTTTTAACTACAAAAATTTATCCGCACCCGAACCAAAAAAGCAAGTCTTTTGCCTTTTATGCAGCATTTATCACTTAACTCTCATTAATTTATATGTATTTTACTTTGACTTATTGTAACTAGTGGAATAACTGTATAGGTCAAAATTTGTCCATGAAGATCGACGTTAAAGGAAGAAGTAAGGGGTTGACCGAGTTGTGCCCACGTTCGTAAGAGACGGCCTCAATAAGCATCTTGGCCATAGCCGAGATCGAGCCAATAATGAGTCTATATGGTGGAACGCCTGCCGTGAAGCTAAAGGGGAATGACGAAAAACATAATCAAGAGAGAACCCGCTGACTAAAGACCGTTGGACCAACGGGAACATGAGAAGTATAAATAAGAGGTAAGAAGACAAGATCAAGAAGGAAGAAAAAGGGAAGACTATATCAGAAGATAGAGAGAGAATTTCTATCAAAGGGTACAGACAAGATCTGGGCCGAAAACCCTAAGAGCCTCTGCAACTGATTGAACAACAATCGATCCAGTATTTATCAAGAAGTATTCTTCCTTCCTTCATTCTTGTAAGTGTAGGGCAATGTATCAAAGATGTAAGCTTATCATTCATGTTTCGTGTCTTTTTGTAAATATCACAAGAGCTATATAGACTTGATTTTTTTCGATGTTCATGTTCACTATGCTTTGATCTAGAGTCAATTATGTTTGGTTAGGATTTACCCTCCATCTTCCTCATCAGTAGGTTTGACAAAAAGTTTAATATATTTTTTGTGCAAACAATTTGGCGCCGTCTGTGGGGATTTCCTAATCGAAATTCTAGTTCCCTCTAAATCCAAAACCAACCAAGAATATGTATAGAAGACAAACGGTTAAAACAACCAATCTAATCTGGGTTAGATCTTCGCGTGACAATAAGTTGGGCTCGTTATACACATGGTGGAAGCGGAATCACGGCCACCATGCGCTTGGCATGACCGCAATCTTGTTCGACAAATTCGTCTTACTTACCGGCCTGTCCTTCCGCCTCTTAGTAATGGATCGCCTGATGTACGATCCCTCGAAGTAGTGGGCACACCCTGCCCCATCTTCGTACCCGCATGTACTGGATGACTTGTGAACAGAGTATGACACGTTTTCCTTATTCATTCTTTTCTGACGTTTTTGGACCGGGACTCGGCCTCAATATCCCAACGAGTAAATGTGCATCCAAGATATTCCAACCCACGAGGAACTCAGATGCAATTAACGAGAAGGCCAAGTACGACCACCAAACCTGGAACCATCATTTGGACACAGGGCGAAGCAAGTGGTCGTGCAACGCAATACCTCCTCCCTCCGGCTCGCTAGGCCAAGGTAACAGAATTTCATTATGGTTTGACTTATCGTGTTCTTCTGTCGGTACAAAACAGGGACGTGAACACTTTCGAAGCTACACCGGTAAGGGGAAGACGCCATCAGAACTCCCTGGGAGAGGGTTCTACGCCATGTCGACTTGCAAACAACGATAAAGCAAAATCAAGCGAACTGGGACTCGCCCATGAGGATCCAAGTATTCTCCAACGAAAGCAAAATCAAGAAAACTGGGACTCGCTCATGAGGCGCCCAATATTCTCCAACGAAAGCAAAATCAAGCAAACTGGGACTCGCCTAGTATTCTCCAATGAAAGCAAAATTAAGCGAACTGGCGAACTGGGGCTCGCCCATGAAACACAGTATTATCCAATGAAAGTAAAATTAAGCGAAGGGAATCTCTATAGTACACGCGTGAATAATACGGCGACGAGTGGCATTCTACAAAAAGATAATATAATGGGCTATCATTTCGACTTCGTTCAAATTAACACCCTTACGGCCATCAGCTATCGCAAAATCAAAAGAGAGATCGACCTAGCTCGACTCTACAATGGGTTATCATTTCGACCTCGTTCGAATTAACACCCTTACAGCCATCGGCCAACGCAAATCAAAAGAGAGCTCGACCTCGCTCGACTCTGCAATGGGTTATCGTTTCGACCTCGTTCAAATTAACACCCTTGCGGCCATCGGCCATCGCCAAATCAAAAGAGAGCTCGATCTCGCTCGACTTTGCAATGGGTTATCATTTCGACCTCGCTCGAATTAACACCCTTGCCTCGATCTCTCTCGACTTTGCAATGGGTTATCATTTCGACCTCGCTCGAATTAACACCCTTACGGTCATCGACTGTACCCAATAAAAACTTTCGAACTTCGATAGTGTTCGAACGTACAAGACGAAACCAACTTCGTTGAAGGAGCCGCCTCGAAGTTTAAGAAGGTTATTCATCGCTCCGCCTATTGACTACTCCAGCCAGACCGATGAAGGAACTAGGTAGATGAAGAACTTCTCAAATGCATATGTTGAATAGAGTATGTAACATTCTTCAATGAAATAAACAAAGCAATATGAGCATTCTTTCGTACAACTCCAAATCGCTCCACATCCTACATGTATTCGACTTCGCTCGAAATCATTCACACTCGACGGTGCTCGAACTTTCCTATGACCGACCAAAGATTGACCCCAAGCCAACCAATGATCAGCGTACTAAGAACAACACCACAGCGAAATAAGACAGCACAAATCAAAAATCGGCCTCGACCTGAGTTGCAGGTCGGACTCATGCAATGAGTACCCCGCTTGAGCCGGGCAAGGTCAGATTCCCAACTAGAAGGATCAAGGACTCGTCACGACAAAGTCCAAAGATCAATACAAAAGTATGTAGCGAACGAGAAACCAATCGAAAACAAACCAAGAAGATACATAAATAAAGGCTAAGCATCGTTCTATTCAAATATACGCGCGCAGCAACCGCACCTTACAAAAGTCCAGAACAGGCCCACAAAAAGGGGCAAAGGGTAGAAAAAAAAAATAGCAAGAACATCTTAAAAAAAGGGAGAGGAAAAAAGGAAACTAAGTATGCAAGCTGCAACAACGCTCTCACTCAGCGTCATCTCCCCCGATGTTCTCATCATCATCGTCATCAAGAAGCCCATCTTCAACATCAACGCTCCCACCAACCTCCGGTGACGCGGGGTCATAACCACAATTGACACGAGCCTCATGTGCCCTCGCCTGAGCCCTCAAAGGCAGCCTTAGAAACACTTCTCACCTCCCAGAAACCCTTGTATATGTCTCGTTGGGCCTCATCATAAACCCATAGCTCATGCAAGTGGCGAGGAGCGACGGTAGAGGCATATTCATCCTAAGCCAACAGGCGCGCCTTCTTAGCCTCGAGAGTCACGACCCGGTCACCCAAACTCGAAGCTTCCTGGTCAAACTCACTAATGCGCTCCTCGAGCCTGGCCTTCCTCATTGTGGTCGTCGCCCTTTCGGACTCCTGATCGGACCTGAAGACGCAAATGGCGTCTTCTAGCATCGCTTCCCTCACCAAAGCTGACGCTCGAGCACGCTCGGCTTGCTCCAACATGACCACCTTCCCTTCCAATTCGGCCAGCTTCTCCGCCCATTCTGCACTGAGAGCGTTCACCCTGGCAGCACTCTGTTCAAGCTCAGCTTCCAATGACCGCACTCTGGCCTGAAGATCCTCGCACTCTGCGGCGACCCCCTTGCCCACCTCGAGCTCCTCATCTTAGTATGAAACAGCTCCTCAAGCTCACTGCACCTGCGGATAGACCGCATCAGGTCCTCATCTCTTCTCTCCAACTCCTCCCTGGTAGACTGAGTACCAGCACCCGTTCTAAGCCGCTCACGCAACTCATGGCATATGTTACGAAACCGCTGATACTTCTCAACCATTTTCTAAAATATTTTGGCCCGCGTCTCAGCCCTACGAGCGCTTTCAACCTCCAACATGTAAGTCTATGAAAGGAGGAGAAAGAATTAGTAAAGATAAAGGGTTGTAAAGCAAAGACATCAAAGGAACTTACCCTTAATCCCATTACGGCGACACCATGCGACAGTTGAGAATCACTGACCGCCTGGAGAGCTCCACTCCCAGCGGCAGAACAGAGAAGATCAAACTGTGGCACCAACTCCACTGTATCCTGTAGCAGATTAAGATCCGATGGAATCTCAAGTATACGGGAAGGACCTCCCGCCATCACCGCAGTCCTGGAAAAGCCCTCCTCGAACATCTCATGTCTTCAGGATCGATGTCGGACTCAGTCTCATAGTCCTCGACCACGACGCCCTTCCCTATCTCTTCAGTCGAAGGAGGGGTACGGTTCTGCCGGGATGATGAGGGTCTGACATGAATGGTCATAGTAGCCTCGGGACCCCGTGCCTCCGATACAGTAGCCTCCCAAGCGCTAGCCATATGCCTCACCTCCATTTCCTGGTCGGCCCCCTCCCCCACCTCAGGAACCGTCGAAGCAGGGTCACCCCTCAAGGATGTCTTAGCTACAAAGGTCTCTTCCAACACTACCCTCCGCCTCTTCGATGGGGTCTCCCCACTACCGACGAGGGAAGATTCGCCCGACGAGCGAACCGCAGGAACCGTAGTCTCCGGTTAGGGTACAACCTCCAAACATATAGCTTCGGCCGCAGGCGCGGTTTGACTAGCAGCCCCGATCCCCGTGCCTTCGCCCGTAGAAATAATCGGTGCGGGCCGGACAGAGTTCACCGGCTGACAGAACGCTAGTGGGGGAGCTCTCGACCCTCTCTCCCCTCTCCGACCTGTCAATACGAAGGGTTAGATCTCATAACGACGAGATAAAGGGAACGGTTTAGGGAACAAAGATAAAACCGTAAGCCGACTCACCAATCAGAGGTTTACGCCCGAATTTCTCATAAAAGGATGCCTATTTGCGAATCCCGACTGTGTGGGGAAGGATTGCGCCCCCCCCCCCCACCCCCACTCGCGGGGGAGGTAATCTTTCTGCTGCAAAAACAAAAAAAAAGGCAAGCAAAACAAACTTGCAGTCAAGTCATCGACAGAAAGACAGTTAACGCTCACCCTAAATAAAAACACGAAGCATGCAGGGGAACGCTTACGAGCAATGTTCCACATCTCTGGAAACCCCGCCAAGTTTGCCACAATGGCACACCTCCTTTTTCACTACCCAGATTAATGAAGGGGTAATAAGGGAGATTTTCCACTTTAAGTGATATTATTCGGATTTGGGATTTATTTTAGTTTTCAAAGTTGCCACCCGGATTTTTGACGATGTTTCGGGACACCGTTTTATTGAAATCCCAAACCGAGGAAATTTAGACTCTGTTTTATGTTGTCTGCGACCAGAAATTCGAGTAAGGAATTCGGTTAACCCGGGAGAAGGTGTTAGGCATTCCCGAGTTCCGTGATTCTAGTATGGTCGCTTAACTATTAATATTTGGCCTAAATTATCTAATTTTTTACGTGTTTTAGCCTATTGTAGATTTAAACTCTTTGAAATTTTGCCGCTTTTGATAAGTATGGATTTATATTAAAAACAAGTCACGAGAACGTGCACTTGTTATGCTTTTGGACATGTTACAATTACGCCACATGAAATGCACCCGCAATTGCAACATGTGATTTTAATATAGTTTGAAGTTGAAGACGGGGACATGAGTTGTCGCACCCGAGTGTAGATTACGTAGTCAAGACTATGGTCGTGACCGTTTTATAGTACCTATTTGAGGCGATGTTTGATTATTCTTTATGTTTTCTATTTGAAGGAAAATTTTAGTTTTAAGATCAATTAGGACGTTTATAGATTTATCGTGGACAAGTCACGATGGCGTGCACTTGTTGTTTTGAACACATGGCAACCACGTCACATGAAATGCACCCGTGATTGCTATGTGCGTTTTTATTAATTGTTTGGAGTTGAGGGTCGGGGGCACGAGTTGCCACTCCCGAGTGTAGGTTATGGTCGTTTGAAGTAATACTTGATTATTTACTAAATTTCAATCTAAAGATGTATTTTTCAACCTAAAAGATATGTAGAAGATTGTCTAAGATTAAGTTCACTAATCTAAAGATGAATGCTTGGGATATGGCCATATTTTAGCCCAATTTATCAATTACCCCTTTGGCCAAATCCTATATGTTCCATTTATGAAATAAGCGATATGTACGATTCAACTAAACAAATTTAAGGAATCAAGGATACAAACAGAAATATGAATTCATGATTCTTGAACAACAATCAGAAGCGAATTTGCACGCTTAATATTATTTTCAGTTACTAAAGAGGTACTATTTGGGAAGACTATATTATATATCCCAAATTCATCAGGTTAAGAATAAGTAAATCATGGGACTTTCAAGAATGCCGGTTTTCACAATGAAATCTGGAATTTCGGACAAATCAGTTTTAATACCAAAATTACACGAGTTTTGAAGACATTTTTTAATCTCAATTGAATCCTAATAGTCAAATGCCTAACATATGTAATCACTGTAAAATGCAGCTTAAATTCAGTAGAAGAGTCATGTGAGACTTAAAGATATTTACATTTTTTCTACAGGCTATACTAAACAAACTTCGAATTCCAAACAAAATAGTATAACATTGAATCTTGGAGGGCTTCGATATCCCTTAGGCTCAATAGCCTGGGTATCAGGCTAATTCATGCCTTGACAGGCTATTTTTAATAGCCTGGCCCATTTCTATATACCCAAGTTAGCCATAATAACATAATACAGTCCAGTTTCATCTTTACAATGATTCTAGAAAATGAACAAATGCATCTTGTTAGACTAAAAATACAGATTTTTTGAAGAAAAACTGCACTAAGGCAGTAAAACGAAAAGAATATATATCCCTAAACTACTGCTCCTTGAGAACCTTTGTTTTGACTAGAGCATCCAGCTTATGCTTGTGCCTTTCTAAACAACCAAAAAGAAGATCAAAACTTTAGGCATCTTTATAGAGTAAATCTGACCATTAAGGGATCAGATTTAAATCCAATGATGCAGTACAAAACATAATACCCTAATAAATGTAACCAAACCTATATATATAAGAACAATATCACAATTTTTACAACTAACATCAGATCTGAAATTTTAAAGTGAATCTGACCTAGTTAGTAGTCAAATTCTTATTTTGATAACGATATTTCAGTTAACCTTATGTTTTGTAAGGATTCAAACCATTAAACACACGACAGATATAAATCATATGCAGATTCAACACTTAAATCTTAAACAAAATGAATCAAATTCGTGATTTTTAGCATGTGTAAGCATGTTCGTACATAGAAACTGAAACTACAGTAACCAACCAACATAAACATTGATGTTTAACAAATTTTCATTCATGAAATTTACTTAATATGAGGTAGGAGTTACATACCTCTTAAGAGACAGGGTAAAATAACGAGAACAAGTCTAGACCAAATAAAGGTCTAGAAAACTAAAAAATGAGACTCAACAACAACAAATCAGCAGCCACGAACAGTAAGAAACCCACTGCAAAGAAGCCCAGAAAAGGATGACTTCGAATACCAACGATTGAATAAAAAAACAGCAATAAAACCAGGTCTTTAGGAAAGAAAACCACAGCTACAAGATAGACCAAGTTCAAACTGTTTTTACACTCCTACTGCAGTCCATTTTGTTTCTATTTTTTCAGAGGTGAAAAATTGTGTCTAAGTGTGTGTAATAATTTTTGGTAAAATCTGTGCAGAGAACTTTCTCAAAAGCTATATGTATTTTCAGATCTTTCAGTAGTCAAAAAAGTTGTATTTTTCAGTCAATCAAAAAGTCCTATTTAGTGGTAAAAAGTATGTGTGTATATAGCGGTATTTGGGATAGGATATGATTAGCATATTCCTTATCCAATAAGATGAAAATAGTACAAATGCAGTTGTCAACCTTATCTTTAGGGACAACTGCCCTATTCTAGAAGATTCCCAGCCCCTAAAATTATCTTTTTAACCCTAAAATATCTAATTTCCTTATTCTAGAAGGTTCTTGGGTTGTTACACCCAATATTCCCTTAACTAAAAGTCCTATACCTCCCCTTAAAGTCCCTAGAATTACCCTTAGGTAACTAGGGTCAAGGTTGATTGAGGTTACCTATTAACTTGAGCTAGTTGATCCTAATTAGGTACCTTAGTTAATCAAACCTAATTAGTTAGTTAAGGAACATATTCTTAAATCAGTAACTAATTAGAGCACCTTGTATGTGAACCTGGAGCTCATTAATTAAGGTTTAGTGTTATCCTAATTTACTATTTTTTACACACTTAAACGTGCAGATTCCAGGTTAAGTTATAATCAATTGCCTCATAGTATTTCTTAATCAAAAGGTAGTCCTATACTTAATAGGGTCATGAACCGGAAATTACCTTTTACCTAGGCAGGGATAATTCTAGTTAATTAGCAATTAACTTAGATATTTACGCCATTAGGAATGCAACAAACAATTAACAAGCCTTATTGGTAACTAAATGACGGCAGTCAACAGAAAATAAAATCAAGACCAGGAATCACCAATCGAAATTTAAATTACAAGCAACACATGACTAAGCAAGGAAAATTCGTGAAATCCCTATCACATGATTATCAATAGCCTAGATGACTAACACCTACCATTTATTACAGAAATAATCAGGGAAAATCAAACAGAGGGAAAGGAAAGAGAATCTGGACAGAATCATAAGGGAATTCAAATTAACGAGCATGTTAAACAAATAAAAGCATGTTGTCATGTTCAAGAAAATCCACATCGAACAAGGAAAACAGACCCTAGCTAGCAATTTTCAAATTTAAATGACTAGGGCAAACTCTAACCTAGGTGATTGATTATTTAAATAAATAAAGGAAAGAGGGGGAGTACCTAGTTACACTGGAATAGTTTGGAATCGTCTTCAAAAGGTTTTGGATGATTTTTTTGGGGAAATCAATGGTGGGACGGGGTTAAGGGGGTGAAGGAGTTAACTGGTGAAATTTTGGGGTCGATTGGTGGAGCTCTGCCGTTGGTGGAGGATGGTGGTTCTGGGCGACTAGGGTTTGGGTCTTTAGAGAGAAGAGAGAGAGACGGACAGGGAGGGGTGTGAGACTTCTGGGCTTGAGAGGGTAGGTGGGGAGGGGGTTTTGGACAGTTAAATACTTATTAGGTGGTTAGTTCCGGACCGTTGGATCAAAATGATCCAATGGCTGAGGTGAATGGAAGGCTAAACGACGTTGTTTGGGTGGTCTGGGTTGGCCGGGTCTGAGTCCATTTGGGCTGGGTATTTAAGTGGGTTGTAGAGAAATGATTTGGGCCTGGGCAGGCTTAGCCCAGGTCCTGTTTTAATATTCTTATAGTTAACTAATTAATTCCAATTAAGTTTAAACTTAACAAAAATGTAATAATTAACTTTAACTTAATTTTGTCTAATTTATACACTGATTAATCAATTAATTAAGAGTAAATATTTAATTTGATACTCATAATCATCTAGAAAACAAATTCCGAAAAAATGATTAAATTAAGCGATTAATCGCTAAATCTACATTATGTCAAATAGTCATCACTTTTGTTGTTATTTAATTCAATTAATTATAAATTCGTAATTCCTTGATAATAATGATGCACTCAATTATGCAACTTTAAATTATTTAATAATTTTAAGAGACGAATTGTGATTATGCAATGCAAAACAATTCACAAATAACACTAAAATTCAACAAAATTTATAAAATTAATTTATTTTATTGAATTTTGTAGGAGTATATGATGGGTGAAAAATCATGTGCTCACAGTTGCCCCTCTTTGCTCGAAAACACGAAGAGTTTTCGGGCAAAGACAAAGTGAGAAGTCATGAACGACTTTTACCCATTCGCATACTCCATGTGAAGAGTTTTTTATTTTTGAAAAGTTTGACCGAACCCTGCTTCACAGGTTACCTACATATCCTTGGCTATAAAGGAATCAGGTCAGTGTAGTTCTGGAGGTTTTGGTAGCTGGGACTACTGGGTAACTGTGGTTTCACTGCGGTTGCTGCTGTTACTGCTTGTTGAGCTCCTTATTACACCGAAATCAAAATGAAAAGGACTAAAATAGCAATCAGCTATGAGTTACAAAATTCATATTTATAAGTCTTCTGAAGCTTGATCTTGAGTCTTGGTTGTTTCTTCACGCAGACTCTGATCTGAATCTTGATGCTTGATAGTTGTATGTGCTGGTTCACTCTTATTCAGCTTTTCGGATCAAGAATGGAACTGCATAGCTTGTGAGTTCAATCTGTTTCGAGCAGTCCACTTTTTTTCACTTCTGTACTTTGGGGTTCAATTCCTTTCTTTTCTTCTTTTCTTTTATTCTGAATTGAGACGTCTTCTATTGTTCATCTCGAATCCATTGTCCTAAATTGTAATTTGCACGAAAATCAAAACAAACAAACGAAATTTTCTTCCCCAGTTTTCACTAGGAAAATTTCGTGAGTTATTGTAAGGAAATCTACACTACTTTGTTATTGAAAGCAGTGAACAAGTTATGCTGCCGTTAAGAAAAGATAACCAGGTTATGCTGATGTTTGAGGAGGATCAACGGGTTATGCCGTTGTCAAGAAGAAATTACCAGGTTATGCTGTTGTCTGGGAAGGCCAACAGGTTATGCTGTTGTCTAAGGAGGATCAATGGGTTATGCCGTTGTCAAGAAGAAATTACCAGATTATGCTGGTGTCGGGAAAGGTCAACAGGTTATGCTATTACCCGATGGCAAAGAGATTACTGGGTTATGCCAGTGTCAGAGAATGATCAACAGGTTATGATGTTGTCAGAAAAAGATCACCAGGTTATGCCGGTGTCTGGAAAGGTCAACAGGTTATGTTGTTTCCTGGGGAAAAGAGATCACTGAGTTATGCCAGTTTCTGGAGAAGAAAAGATCACCAGGTTATGCTGGTGTTTGGAAAGGTCAACAGGTTATGTTGTTTCCTGGGGAAAAGAGATCACTGAGTTATGCCAGTTTCTGGAGAAGAAAAGATCACCAGGTTATGCTGGTGTCTGGGAAGGTCAACAGGTTATGATGTTGCCTGGAAAAAGAGATCACTGGGTTATGCCAGTGTCTGGAAAATGTTCAACAGGTTATGTTGTTGTCAAGAAAGATCACCAGGTTATGTCGGTGTCTAGAAAGGTCAACAGGTTATGTTGTTGCCTGGGGAAAAGAGATTATTGGGTTATGCTAGTGTCAGGGAATGATCAACAGGTTATGATGTTGTCAGAAAGATCACCAGGTTATGCCGGTGTCTGAAAAGGTCAACAGGTTATGCTGTTGCCTGGGAAAAAGGGAATGATCAACAGGTTATGCTGTTGTCAGAAGAAGATCACCAGGTTATGTCGGTGTCTGAAAAGGTCAACAGGTTATGATGTTTCCCCAGAAAAGGGAGTGATCAACAGGTTATGTTGTTTTCAGAAAAAGATCACTAGGTTATGCCGGTGTCTGGAAAGGTCAACAGGTTATGCTATTGCCTGGGGAAAAGGGAATGATCAACAGGTTATGTTGTTGTCAGAAAAAGATCACAAGGTTATGCCGGTGTCTGGAAATGTATACAGGTTATGCTGTTGTCAGAAAAGATCACCAGGTTATGCCGGTGTCTGGAAAGGTCAACAGGTTATGTTGTTGCCCCGAAAAAGAGATCACTGGGTTATGCCAGTGTCAGGATATGATCGACAGGTTATGTTATCGTCAGAAAAATCACCAGGTTATACCGGTATCTGGAAAGGTCAACAGGTTATGTTGTTTCCCCGGAAAAGAGATCCCTGGGTTATGCCAGTGTCAGGAGATGATCAACAGGTTATGCTGTCGTCAGAAAGATCACCAAGTTATGTCGGTGTCTGCTTGGGAGTGGGACCCTATGTTGGCATTAACTGAGGACTAGGATATCCTAGGTTGGCGTCGAGTTTGGTTGGCATCAGGTTATGTTGGCATCAACTAGGGAATGGAGACCGTATGTTGGCATTAACTAAGTAATGGAATATCCTATGCTGGAAAAAGTGTAGCTAGGGATTGGAGACCCTATACCACTTTAGTTTCGGACTGTTCTTAACATCGTTTTCTTCTTTTCTTTTCTTTTCGTTTTATTTTGAGTGAATGCGGGAAATAATTTTGGAGAAAACTTCCATTTTGGAGTCGTTGCTGCAGAGCTCCTTCTAGCCCTTGCGCAATTTCTTTTGGTTGCACCTGCTTTTTGCACGGTTGCTTTTGAGTTTTACCTGTTTCAGATTTTCAAACAGAGAATAATTTGTTAGTTTGAAACTGTGGTTGGTTTTGCGGCCTTGATTTTCAACTACTTGATCTCAGCTCTTTTGACGAAGATCTCAACCACTTGCTTGTTTGCTGGGGATTGGGTTTCATCTCTAAATCCCAGGGACCCTAGCTTTCTAGGTTTACCATGGTGATCAGTCATGTGGGACCCAACATTTGACTTTATTTTGCCTCTTTAGGCCTTTCACTTCCTTTTTCCTTTTGGATTTTCCAAGTTTTGGGGAAGTTTCGAACCCTCAAATTCTGCTGCAACAGTTAGTCGCGTGGGGCTTAACCTTTTCAACTTTGCTTTGCCTTCATTGGCCTCTCATTTCCGACTTAACTTTAAATCATTTGGAGCACTACGGCCTTTCAACTTTGCCGAAAGGGTTAGCCATGTGGGACTTAATCTTTCACTTCAATTTCATTTATAGACATTTCAATTTGATTTTCTCCTTCCAAGAGTTTTATGTTTGAAGCCATAGGTCGTTGCAGCCAGTCGGGATCGACTCAATGCCCCTGATGAGGCTTAGTGCCCTTTGCATGTTGGCTTGCGTTAAACGAGAACCCTGTAAATCACTTTTACCATCTTTTCTTTGTTTTACCTTAGAAACAGAGTCAGACTGAAAGGGATTGAAAGAGAATAACAAGGAAATGGAGACAGTGAATTTGGACAAGAAATATCCCTTTCGGGGAAGAGAAGAAGGACTTATCTGGAGTGTACGCGGCCTTCACTGAACATGACATGCATCTTGGACTGGATGCATGATCTATATAAACCATCTGACTCTCAGAAATTCGTCACAAATTTTAACTCGAGGTCGAGAAACCTTGTCCCAGACCATGTCGATATCAATCACCCTCTTTTCGATTAGTAGTGCCCTTTTCGGGTTCTCACCAACTAACCTCTCTCATTTCTCTTCTCGCCATCGCCCTGTAGTGCTCTTTGAGAGTTTTCACTAACAAGACTCTCTCATTTTTAATTTCTCTACTTGCCATCGCCTTATGGTGCCCGCGTGGGTTTTCACCGATAAGAATCTCTCATTTTATTTTCTCTCATTGCTCGTGTTTGATCCAAATAGCTGTATCTTCTAATTTTGACTTTCCTTTGCCGATCGATCAGAAGGACTTGAACAAGATTTGGGGGTAAAAAGAATTTGAATTGAATTACAACTTTGGAACCTTTCAGGCGAATCATTGCCGAATCTCAACACTTGCCCCAGCTTAAACTCTTGGGGAAATGTGGATTTTTATTTTGGTGTGGATGAACCCTAGGGAGAGGCTGCCTACGTATCCTTTCGGAATCAAGTCGAACGTAGTTCAGGGAAACATTTTGTTTTTGTTTTGATTTTTCTTTTGTTCTCTTTTTTTTTCAATAACATTTTCGGGTTCCAAAGAGGGTAATCAAAGAAGGGTAACCGGCTCAAAGGGTTTGCAAAAGGGTTAATGGTGTTTGGGTAGCGAGAATGAAAGCCTTCGTCATCTCAATCGGAGAACATTTAATACTATATGGAGGATCAAATGTAGTACCTTTTGACTGCATCTGCATTGACAACCGTTTCGGGGTCATTTCCTTCGATGTCCCCCAGGTATAACGCTCATTTTGGTAGAAATTTCCTTATGATGTATGGACCTTTCCAATTCGGGGCGAATTTTCCTTTCGCCTCTTCGTGGTGCGGGGGGATATGTCTTAAGACAAGTTGCCCCACTTCGAAGTTCCTAGGTCGCACTTTCTTGTTGTAAGCGCGAGCCATTCTTTGTTGGTACAACTGCCCGTGGCACACTGCGGCCATCCTTTTCTCATCAATCAGAGTGAATTGTTCCAGTCGGGTTTTGACCCATTCATCATCCTCAATTTCTGCTTCGACAATAATCCGAAGGGAAGGAATTTCAACTTCTGCGGGTATTACGGCTTCAGTGCCATAAACCAATAGGTAAGGAGTAGCCCCAACCGACGTGCGCATGGTCGTGCAATATCCCAACAATGCAAAAGGCAACTTCTCGTGCCATTGTCTGGATGTTTGAATCATTCTCCTGAGAATTTTCTTGATGTTTTTGTTTGTTGCTTCAACGACGCCATTGGCTTTGGGCAGGTAAGGGGTGGAGTTGCGGTGTGTGATTTGGAACTGTTCACATACCTCCCTCATCAAGTTACTGTTCAGATTCACGACATTGTCCGTAATGATAGTCTTTGGGATACCAAAGCGACAGATGATGTTAGATTGTGCGAAATCAACCACTGCTTTCTTGGTGACAGCTTTGAATGTGACTGCTTCGACCCGTTTTGTGAAATAGTCAATGGCGACCAAGATGAATCTGTGCCCGTTTGAGGCCATTGGCTCGATTGGCCAGATGACATCCATTCCCCAGGCAACAAACGACCAGGGTGCTGACATAGGATGCAGTTCTAATGGTGGTGCATGGATTAAGTCGCCATGTATTTGACACTCATGGCACTTGCGGACAAAACCGAAACAATCTTTCTCCATGTACATCCAATAATATCCAGCCCGCAAGATTTTCTTTGCGAGGACGTACTCGTTCATGTGAGGACCGCATACTCCTGAATGCACCTCGCTCATAATCCTTTCAGCTTCTTTGGCGTCTACACATCTTAATAAATTTAGATCGGGAGTCCTTTTATACAGTACTTCCCCACTTAGGAAGAAACTGCTGGCGAGCCTTCGGATGGTTCTCTTTTGGTCTCCGTTGGCATGCTCTGGATATTCTTTTGTCTTCAAGAATCTTTTACCTGTCGATCTGTGATCAAAGAAAACTATACCTGAAGAATGGGATACAGATTGACTTGATATCATGATACCATGGTTGGACGTCGGGTTCTACTTCGACCGTGTTGCAATAACCATGCATTTCCTTAATTTGAATCTCCAACGGGTCGATGCGAACATTACCCGGATATGGCAGCATTGCAGCTAGGGTAGCCAGTGCATCGGCTAACTAGTTGTGGCATCGAGGAATATACCTGTATTCGACAACTTTGAATTGTTTGCTAAGATCTTACACATGTTGTCTGTATGGGGAAGAGATTAACATCTCAAGTTTCCCACTCTCCCTGAGCCTGCTTGATGATCAAATCAGAATCCCCCATGATCAATAAATCTTCTATATCTATGTCAATGGCCATGTTTATACCCATTATACAAGCTTCATATTCAGCAGTATTGTTTGTACAGAAGAAACGGAGGCGGGCCGTGGCAGGATAGTGTTGTCATGTGGGCGAAATCAAGATTGCCCCTATCCCAATACCTTTTGCATTGACTACTGCGTCGAAGAACAATTTCCAGGTGTCAGTTCCTTCTGAGGTTACTTCGACGAAATTGACTTCCTCATCCGGAAAATAAGTGCTCAAAGGTTGGTATTCATCATCAACCGGATTCTCAACTAGATGATCGGTCAAGGCTTGAGCTTTCATGGTTGTGCGGGTGACATAAACAATGTCGAATTCTGTGAGCGGGATTTGCCATTTTGCTAATATTCCAGTGGGCATTGGCTTTTGGAATATGTACTTCAACGGATCCAGCCTAGTGATGAGGTAGGTGGTATAAACCAACAAATAATGTCGGAGCTTCTGAGCAACCCAAGTTAGAGCGTAACAAATTCTTTCCAACAGAGTATACTTGGCTTCGTAGCTTGTGAACTTCTTGCTCAAGTAATATATGGCCTGATCTTTCTTCCCGGTTGCGTCATGCTGCCCAAGAACGCATCCGAAGGAATTTTCTAACATCGTCAGGTATAAAAACAAAGGTCTCCCTGGTTCCGGATATTCTTTGATCTTGTCGAATTCATCCTGGCATTCGTCTGTCCATTTGATGGTTGAATCTTTCTTTAACAACTTGAATATAGGCTCACATGTGAATGTCAACTGAGCGATGAACCTGCTAATGTAATTCAACCTAACCAGCAAACTCATGACCTCCTTCTTGGTTCTTGGAGGTGAGAGATCCCGAATAGATTTTATCTTTGTCAGGTCCAGCTCGATGCCCCGTCGACTTATTATAAACCCCAGAAATTTTCCAGATGGAACTCCGAAAGCACATTTGGCTGGGTTTAATTTCAGATCATATTTACGCAGGCGTTCGAAGAATTTCCTCAAATGCTGCACATGGTCACCTTGTGTCCTGGATTTAACAATCATATCATCCACGTACACCTCAATCTCCTGATTCATCCTGTTGTGGAATATGGCGATCATAGCCCTCATATAAGTTGCCCCAGCGTTCTTCAACCCGAATGGCATGACCCGGTAACAATAGGTTCCCCAGGGTGTAGTGAAGGTTGTTTTTTCTGCATCCTCTTCATCCATCAATACCTGGTGATATCTAGCATAGCAATCAACGAAAGACTGTACCTCATGTTTGGCACAATTTTCAACTAGGATATGTATGTTTGGCAGTGGAAAGTTATCTTTGGGACTCGCTTTATTCAAATCTCAGTAGTCGACATACTCGGACCTTTCCGTCCTTCTTAGGTACCGGAACCACATTGGCCAGCCATGTGGTGTATTGGACCACTCGGATTACTCCAGCTTTTAGTTTTTTAGCGACCTCTTCTTTGATTTTGTCACTCATGTCTGTTTTAAATTTCCTTTGCTTTTGTTGGGCAGGTGGATAACCAGGGTAGGTCGGCAATTTGTATACCACCAAGTCCACACTTAGTCCGGGCATGTCATCATAGGACCAAGCAAACACGTCTTTGAATTCAAATAGGAGTTGAATCAAGGCGTCCCTAGTTCTTTCATCTGTGTGGACGTTTATCATGGTTTCTCGAACCTCCTCTGCATTACCCAAGTTAATGGGTTATGTTTCGTTTAAGTTTGGTTTAGGCTTATTCTCGATTGTTCCAATTCTCGATTTATTTCCCTAAAAGCCTCTTCTTCATCATACCGGTTCTTGATTCATTATTTCGAGGTTAGACAACATATTAAGATCAGAGCATGAAGTCCGCAAGCATGTCATGTTTTTTAAGGCCGCATTATTAGGATTGAAAAAATAAAAAAAATAATCAAAAATCAGAAAGAATAATAGACGATGAAAATTTGATTTCATTTCATTGAATTTGAACATAGGAGGGTTTACATCGGAATTCAAAAGGCAAGAAATTAAAAACACTTGAGTTACACCCTTAAATAACTTATAGTGCAGGAAAGATGGCAAAACTAAACTACCGGGACTCCCGCCTGATGGAGAATGGAGTAGCCTTCCAGTTTTGTAACTTGGAATTTGGTCCCATGTATTGCACCTTTGTGGTGCTTGATCTTTCTCCTGGCTGAACCATGTTAGTTTCATACAACATCTGTTTCATGGCTCCGCAGATTTCTTCAATTTCTTCGGCCGTGAAAGCCTCCTCCTCTTCCTCTACGTATTTTGGCTTGACGAATGATTCGGTGATGTGCGGGATTGGTTGAGGCAATACCCAACCATCTTTGTTACGTTGGTCATCCCGTTGTTCATCATCAAGAGTAGCTTGAAATNGATGGCGATGATAGATTTTAAAGCTGGATCAAAATCCTGGTCTTCGCAAATCATGCCAATGACGAGCCCATTATTGTGAGTGGGCAATGGATTGTTCGTCACATTGGGATCATCTTCATCCCTCAGCACCACCTTCTTTTGTTCTATAAGGCTTTCCACAGTCCGTTTGATGGTCCAGCAATCCTCCGTGTCGTGCCCTTCTGCTCCGAAATGGTAGGCACAATTGCTACCCCGTCTATATGATGGCGATTGAGGATTCTGCCCGTTCAGAGGTACGGGCTGCAGGAGTCCCATCTGGACTAACTTTGGGAAGAGGTTGGAATATGGCTCGCCGATGGGAGTGAAATTAAGTCTCCTTGGCGGTTCAGNTTCTTTAATGCCTTGCAAGGACACCCCGAGCCCTTTTCCAGGTGTGTACCCATATTTAATCATGCCGCTAGCAACCATAATTGATGCGTTTGATAGTAAGGGTTGAGGGCACGGGGTTCCTTCCTCATATTGGTCCGCAACCACAATCTCGAAAGCCTGGTAGACTATGTGCTCGCTGCCTTCTCTTGCTTCCAGGCATGGGACTGATGGGTCCCTATAAATAGATTGCTCGTCCTCTCCATGGACCACAATTTCCTGGTCTTCATGCTCGAACTTAACCATCTGGTGGAGGGTAGATGGTACTGCCCCTGCTGCATGGATCCAAGGTCTTCCCAGGAGATAATTATAGGAAGTGTCCATATCCATGACTTGGAATGTCACTTCAAAATCTACAGGGCCGATTGTCAAGACCAAATCAATCTCCCCGATCGTGTCTCTCTTGATACCATCGAATGCGCGGACGCACACATTGTTGGGCCTAATTCTCTCAGTCCCGATCTCCATTCTTTGTAGGGTCGAGAGAGGGCAAATATCAACCCCAGATCCGCCATCCATCATAACTCTTTTCACATAGTAACCTTCACATTTAACAGTTAGGTGGAGAGCTTTGTTGTGGGCAGCCCCTTCTGGGGGCAAGTCATTCTTGCTAAATGAGATCCGGTTGACTTCGAAAAATCGTTCCGCCATTCTTTCCATTTGCTCAACTGTGGTCTCGGCCGGAACATATGCTTCATTAAGTGTTTTGATCAGGATTTTTTGATGCTCGTTTGAACTTATCAGCAAGGATATAAGTGAGACCTGAGTGGGGGACTTTCTGAGCTGCTTAATTACGGCGTATTCAGAGATTTTCATATTTTTGAAGAATTCTTCTGCCTCTCCGGCACTGATCGACTTCTTAGGCGGAAAGCGTTTCTGCTTGCTTTTGTTCAGTTCTTCCAGGTTGAGGTATTTCTCTGACGAGTTTATCTCACTTGTTTCCCCAGTAATTTCTTTTCCTTTGTACGTCACCACCGTCTTGTTGTAATTCCAGAGGACGACAGTAGTATTCTTCACGGGAGTCTGCGATGCGCGGCTAATAACCACGGGCTCATTCAGCCTTGGAGAAATTATTTGCCCCCGTGCCACATACGTCCCCCTTGGCACGTACATTTTTGGGCATCGTTGCTTTGTTGAATTGTAACCTTCTGGGTGGACTTAACACACTTTATTCCTTCCTGGGTGCCTTGGGGACGTAAAGAACAGCGTCTTTAGAGGGTCCCATATTTGTCTTGGCTTCAACCTTCCCCGTGGCCTAGGGGCGGGGTTACTCTTCTTCATTTCTTTGACTGGTTTGGATGCCGCCTTGAAATTTTTCTCCACATCTGTGATGGCGATGATAGATTTTAAAGCTGGATCAAAATCCTGGTCTTCGCAAATCATGCCAATGACGAGCCCATTATTGTGAGTGGGCAATGGATTGTTCGTCACATTGGGATCATCTTCATCCCTCAGCACCACCTTCTTTTGTTCTATAAGGCTTTCCACAGTCCGTTTGATGGTCCAGCAATCCTCCGTGTCGTGCCCTTCTGCTCCGAAATGGTAGGCACAATTGCTACCCCGTCTATATGATGGCGATTGAGGATTCTGCCCGTTCAGAGGTACGGGCTGCAGGAGTCCCATCTGGACTAACTTTGGGAAGAGGTTGGAATATGGCTCGCCGATGGGAGTGAAATTAAGTCTCCTTGGCGGTTCAGGGGGATAGGCATTGTACGGGTAGTTGTTTTGAGGAGGGCGTGGATTATATGGAGCTGGGGGACGATGGTTATTCCTTGGGGGTGGAGCTCTATTCTGGTTGTATTGTTGTTGTGGCCTGGGATGCGGCTGAGCATTCATTACTGCATAGGGAAAAGGGGGCGTACCATAAGCTGCGTCTTGGTGAGGATAGTAATATTGGGAAGCTTTAGGAAATGGACGTGGGTATTACCGAGAATTCCTGACATCGGAAACCATTATGGACCCTTCTTCTTTCTTCTTTCTGTTGGATTCACTCCTGGATCTGCTTTGGATGGCCTGAGAGCTTGCTCTTATGGCAGATTGGCATAGTATACGACCGGTTTTTAGACCATTATCAACCATTTCTCCAATTTTGATTGCTTCCGCAAATGGTTTGCCCATGGCGGACATCATATTTTGGAAGTAATCAGCTTCCTGTGCTTGTAGAAAGACACTGACCATTTCAACCTTATCCATCGCAGGTTTAACCCTGGAGGCCTGCTCGCGCCACTTAATAGCGTACTCTCTGAAACTTTCTGAGGATTTCTTTTTTAGATTGGATAGAGAGTTCCTATCGGGAGAGATGTCCACGTTGTATTGGAATTGGCGAACAAAGTCCCGTGCCAGGTCATCCCATATGTGACAGTGAGATATATCCTGGTCCATGTACCATTCTGATGCAATTCCTGTCAAGCTTTCTCTGAAATATGCCATGAGAAATTCCTCTTTCCCACCTGCTCCTCGAAACTGGTTGCAATCCTTTCCAAATGAGCTATGGGGTCCCCATGCCCGTCACACTTTTCCAACTTGGGGGCTTTAAACCCGAGAGGCAAGTGGACGTGCAGGAACATACACAAGTCTGCATAGGAGACGTTTTTCTACCCGCTCATCCCCTGTATATTCTTGAGGCTCTGCTCAATAATCTTCATTTTCCGAGCCATTTCTTCGTGCTCGGGGCTTTTCTTATCTTGTCCCAAGTGACCTCATACTAAAGTTGTTGGGGGTATGAATTGGGAGTAACATGAGTGGTATCCAGATGGACAGACGGTGTTTGGAATGTGAATGCTGGTGGCTCGAAGCTTGGCCCATAGATAGTCGGTGGAGCCGTGGCAGAGATTGGTGGTGCGCTGAAGATGTTGGAAGACATACCGGAAAACAAGGCTTGGGGGCGAACCTCAGAAGGCCTTCCGGCAAAGTGAGCCGACATAGTTGGATATCCAAACGGCGTGGCTGGGTCACTCATGGGGATGTTGGAGGTCCCGCCTGTCCTGGTAATTATCTCTGGGAAACCCAGGATGGTACTAGGAAGTTCCCTACCATTGGACCATGCGTCCCACATTTCCAGCATGCGGCAACACAGAGTCATATTCTCTTAGCTGTTGCTGACTCAGATGTTGGGATGGCTGGATTCATGTCTTCCACGGAAGAGTTGATGATTGATAAGTGACTTTCGGATGTCATTTCTATGCTCCATTTTGATCTAGTGAAGTAAGGATGGGAAGCCATGTTATCGCAAAACCAACCACCTAAAAACACCTTTTAAGATTGAACCAACAAAGCGTTAGGTTGAAACATTTATCACACAGGGAATCACACGTTTAGGGTATGCAATGCACCTAGGCAATTAAATGCTTTCTATATGTTTTGCAACAGTTGTGTATTTCATCCCGGCTTTATTTCTTGGTTTTGAACTTTTCCCTTTTCTTTGTCATTTTATCACTCTTTTCCTTCTTTTTGTTATTAATTTCCGCTCTTTTATTCCTTACTCGGTTTCCTTTCTTAAGGTTATGATCGAATCATATGTGGATTGCCTACGTATCACGGCGCCGCGTGAATCAGATCATCACGTAGTTCAAGGATAAATCTAAAGAAAATAAATATTTTTCTAAAACTTTCATTCATTAAAAAAAATACTTCCGATTACAAAATGTTCAGCCCACTTTTGGAAATTTAAAATTACAAAACAGACTCAACACATACTTTTCTTGGAAATGTAAAAGCTACAGTGGACTTAGACAGGACTGTAACAGGAAAACAAAATACAGACTCGAGAAAACATCAAGAGTACATCAGTGCTTCCAATGCTCCAGGGACCAGCGGGGCATCATTCGGCCTTGCCACGGGCCTGCGTACCATATCTTGCTGGAGGCGGCATAGGTCATCCATTATCTTGTGGACGAAGATCATTACTGCTGAGAAGAAGGTGGTCCGAGTCATATCTTCGCATTCCTGGCATTTGGTGACAATGTAATCGGCTATATCCTGGACCCTTTGCCTGATGATACCTTTTTCCTGAAGTAGACGCCCGATCTGCTGGGATCTTGCCTCTAAAACCTGGGCGTCTTTGTGACTCTGCTCTTACCATTGTTGCAATTCGTCTTCCAACTGAGCTATCATGGCGTAGCACTGTTCCCTTTCTGCCTTAAATCTTTTTGCTTGCTTGGACGTTTCATTTTCAAAGGTGGCCATCCTTTCTTTCAAGCCCATAACTTTTTGGTCATGCTTTCTCTTCATTTTTTGCACGAATTCTGCTCTTTCTTCTGCATTCTTTGCCAATTTTGCTCGAACTTGGGTCAAATCCTCTTAGGCTTTGTCCAGGTCATCACCATAGCTACACAATTTTTGCCTGAGGCTGGTGACAAGTCTTTCGTCAGCTCTTCTTCTCTCAGGGTTTTTAATGTCTATCCTCTTTTTCTGGATCTGAGCCCGGAGGGCCTCATTTTCTTTGTTCAACTGGTTTCTTTCCCCTTCAGCTGCAACAGTTTGTAAAGTGTTTTCAAATTTGAGCTCCTTCATCTGGGCCTCCAGTTTACTTATTGTAGCCCGGTAGTTGTTTTCCTTCTCTAACCAAACCCAGTGTTCTTGTGTCTGCTCAGTAAAATGTTACACGTGAGGTCTTTTCGCAGGTCGCTCCGGTTCTTGGTGCTCTCTGCCTCTTCTGCCATACCAAGAAGTGTAGGCGGGCTCCACTTCCCCCTTGGATAAATTTCTTACCCGAGTCTGAGGTTCTAAAAATATGCACTGGTTCCAGATCTGACGGACCTTGTCTTCAGGAAATGTAGCTCTCGAATATAACTCAATGGCTTGTTGGCTTAAGTCCTCATCATGTGGAACACCCTGTTGTCTTCCCAACTGCCGTAAGACCCGATGCGGGGCATATGGCTGAATGCTTCGCAGACCCATTAACAAAATATAGCACACCTCAGTAAACATATTGATACCCTCGCCAACAGGGAGCCACCCGAATGTCCACTCGATTCGGTCGGCAGTCAATGAACTCAAATGTGAGTGCCAGGCCTCTATGCCCTTAGGAAATTTGTGGCCCTCTACCCGAGTACCATGTTCTTCGATACAATTCAAACCGGTTAAGCCGTAGTTCATGTAGCCTGGGCGGTGACAGAGGTGCTCGATCATCCAGATTTGTAGGAGCAGATTGCAACCTTCAAAGAATTTTCCTCCAGACTGGCAAATCGTCAAGGCACGGTAAATGTCAGCTAAAACCGTCGGTACAAGGGTTCCATTGGACTTTTTTATCATGAAATCGTCCATCCCCACCAGTCTGATATCTATGAGTCCGTCACTTCTTGGGCATATTAAGGTGCCCAGGAATGCTACCACGAAAGCTAGCCCCCGGCGGGCTTCCCATTTAGCCTGGTTCTTGTGAGTTAGGCCAGTGTTGTCCGCTTCATAACCCCGAGGATCTCCGTAACGTTTGTACAGAAAATAGAAAGTGCAGAACCCTTCGGATAGGTGTGGGTCTTGGACGTCCCAACTAATGTTCAAAAGATCCAAGAACTTATGTGGAGTTACAACCTTGGGTGCCACCAGATACCGACTTCTAAGATTGTCATTGAGACCAGCATACCCCGATATTTCCTCTAGCGTGGGTGTGAACTCAAAGTCTAAAAAGTGGAATACATTGTGGGCGGGGTCTCAAAATGATACTAGAGCTTTGACGATGTCCATCCTTGGATTGATTTTTCGAAGACCAGTAAGTCCGCCTTAAGCTTTTACAGCAGACTTTCTACTAACTTCCCCCAAGTCACTCCACCACATATGGAGTCGCAAGGGGATTTCCTCGACGGCCCTAAAGGGAATGTTTTCAACTATATTCATCCTGCACATTTGTTTTGATTAAAAACCAAAAAAATTTGACCGAATGCGAAAAAGTGTTATTTTTTGCAAAAACTTTTGTAATAAAGAAAATGGACCATCTTTGCGAATACGGCCCTTCAATACTTCGGGCTGGAAGCTTTTAGGGCTGTGTTTTCTAGTTGGGTCAAAATTTGAAGAAAAAAAAACAGGCGGCTATTTTTGCAAACATAGCTTTCTGGTGCCCCGTTTGGGAAATTTGGCTATTTATGCAAGAATGGCGTCACCTAATTTTATTTAGGACCATATCTTTTGATTTTGAAAAATAAGGTTGGACCCGATGAGGATTTCCTATGTATCCCACACCAGTGAGAATCAAACAAAGCGTAGTTCGGAAAAATCTAAAAATATACACTTACTCACTTTGTTTTGGAATATTATTTTCCTTAAAACTCCATTTTCAGAAATTTTGGCAGAGTTTCGGGATATTTCAAATACAAGGATTTTTAAAACAAGGTGAATTTTCTATTCTACCTCCTCTTAGTTTTTCTGTTTGTTTTTATTATTTTTTTAGCCGGTCAACACACAAGCCGAAATAAATAAATGCACACGTAGCAGATAATATGCACCAGGATAGTCTTTCATTTCGGGTACACCTGTCCTAGATGGACCCAACCCCTGTATTGAGTCCCTTAAGTCAAAATGCACGTGATGCAAATAATCGTTCCTACTAGGGATCCGGCATGAAGCTATGTTATACTAGGTTTATATCCTGGGGTTTTGTTCTAGACCAGTCTTACCCGAGCGGACAGCTCGAGCCGAGGTCGGGGCAGTGTACCGGGAATACAGAAGCTTCACCGGCTTTGCAACTTGTCCGTACCTCATTCTAAAATTTGGATATGACTCTTACAAAAAAGAAGTCACACGAAGTGCACACTTCCCAGATGATTTAGAAGACTCAGAGAAAAGAGGGTTTCGGCACAATTTGTATACAATTAAGATAATATCACATCGGTAAACAACGACAATTAGCACATTAGGTTTAAACACGTAAAATCAGATAATAAAGCCAAATAAAACAGTTTATTCTAAGCTCGAATTCTTGAACCCTAAATCAGAGATTCTGGGTTCGTTTCCCAACAGAGTCGCCAGAGCTGTCACACCTCCTTTTTCACTACCCCAGATTAATGAAGGGGTAATAAGAGAGTTTTTCCACTTTAAGTGACATTATTCGGATTTGGGAATTTTTGTTTTCAGAGTCGCCACCCGGATTTTTGACGATGTTCCGGGACACCGTTTTATTGAAATCCCAAACCGAGGAAATTTAGACTCTGTTTTATGTTGTCTGCGACCAGAAATCCGAGTAAGTAATTCTGTTAACCCAGGAGAAAGTGTTAGGCATTCCCGAGTTCCGTGATTCTAGCATGGTCGCTTAACTATTAATATTTTGGCCTAAATTATCTAATTGTTTATGTGTTTTAGCCTATTGTAGATTTAAACTCTTTGAAATTTAGCCGCTTTTGATAAGTATGGATTTATCTTGAAAACAAGTCAGGAGAACGTGCACTTGTTATGCTTTGGGACATGTTACAATTACGCCACATGAAATGCACCCGCAATTGCAACACATGATTTTAATATAGTTTGAAGTTGAAGACGGGGACATGAGCGGTCGCACCCGAGTGTATATTAAGTAGTCAAGACTATGGTCGTGACGGTTTTATAGTGCCTATTTGAGGCGATGTTTCATTATTCTTTATGTTTTCTATTTGAAGGAACAATTTAGTTTTAAGATCAATTAGGACGTTTATGGATTTATCTTGGACAAGTCACGATGGCGTGACACTTGTTGTTTTGAGCACATGGCAAACACATCACATGAAATGCACCCGTGATTGCTATGTGCGTTTTTAGTAATTGTTTGGAGTTAAGGGTCGGGGGAACGAGTTGCCACTCCCGAGTGTAGGTTATGGTCGTTTGAAGTAATACTTGATTATTTACTAAATTTCAATCTAAATAAGTATTTTTCAACCTAAAAGATATGTAGAAGATTGTCTAAGATTAAGTTCACTAATCTAAAGACGAATGCTTGGGCTATGGCCATATTTTAGCTCAATTTATCAATTACCCCTTTGGCCAAATCCTAGTGTGTGCCATTTATGAAAGAAGCGATATGTATAATTCAGCTAAACAAAATTAAGGAAATCAAGGATATAAACAGAAATATGAATTCATGATTCTTGAACAACAATCAGATGCGAATTTGCACGCTTAATATTATTTTTCAGTTACTAAAGAGGTACTATTTGGGAAGACTATACTTATATATCCCAAATTCATCAGGTTCACAATAAGTAAATCATGGGACTTTCAAGAACGCCGGTTTTCACAATGAAATCTAGAATTTCGGACAAATAAATTTTAATACCAAAATTACACGAGTTTTGAAGACATTTTTTAATCTCAATTGAAACCTAATAGTCAAATGCCTAACATATGTAATCACTGTAAAATGCAGCTTAAATTCATTAGAAGATTCATGTGAGACTTAAAGATATTTACATTTTTTTCTACAGGCTATACTAAATAAACTTCGAATTCCAAACAGAATAGTACAACATTGAATCTTGGAGGGCTTCGATATCCCTTAGGCTCAATAGCCTGGGGTTCAGGCTAATTCACGCCTTGACAGGCTATTTTTAATAGCCTGGCCCATTTTTATATACCCAAGTTAGCCATAATAACATAATACATCCCAGTTTCATCTTTACAATGTTTCTAGAAAATGAACCAATGCATCTTGTTCGACTAAAAATACAGATTTTTTGAAGAAAAACTGCACGAAGGCAGTAAAAAGAAAAGAATATATATCCCTAAACGACTGCTCCTTGAGAACCTTTGTTTTGACTAGAACATCTAGCTTATGCTTGTGCCTTTCTAAACAACCAAAAAGAAGACCAAAACTTTAGGCATCTTTATAGAGTAAATCTAACCATTAAGGGGTCAGATTTAAATCCAATGATGCAGTACCAAACATAATACCCTAATAAATGTAACCAAACCTATGTATATAAGAAAAATATCATAATTTTTACAACTAACATCATATCTGAAATTTTAAAGTGAATCTGACCTAGTTAGTAGTCAGATTCTTATTTTGGTAACGATATTTTAGATAACCTTATGTTTTGCAAGGATTCAAACCATTAAACACACGACAGATATAGTTCATATGTAGATTCAACACTTAAATCTTAAACAAAATGAATCAAATTCGTGATTTTTAGCATGTGTAAGCATGTTCGCACATAGAAACTGAAACTACAGTAACCAACCAACATAAACATTGATGTTTAACAAATTTTCATTCATGAAATTTACTTAATATGAGGTAGGAGTTACATACCTCTTAAGAGACAGGGTAAAATAGCGAGAACAAGTCTAGACCAAATAAAGGTCTAGAAAACTGAAAAATGAGACTCAGCAACAACAAATCAGCAGCCACGAACAACAAGAAACCCACAGTAAAGAATCCCAGAAAAGGATGACTTAGAATACCAATGATTGAATAAAAAAAACAGCAATAAAACCAGGTCTTTAGGAAAGAAAACCACAGCTACAAGATAGACCAAGTTCAAACTGTTTGTACACTCCTACTGCAGTCCATTTTGTTTCTGTTTTTTCAGAGTTGAAAAATTGTGTCTAACTTGATAAAAATCAAATTTTTACGTGGTTTTGAGGATACGTGATCTAACTTGATACAAAATGATAAATCAGATTGAAATTGAAATAAATAATGGGAGAGTAAATGCATACCACACAAGTTGAATAGTTTTACCTTGGAAGGTTAGCCACCCTCGAGCCAAAAGTGCTTTTATCGATATTAGAACAGAATGAAAAGAGAATAATAAAAGCTAAAAATAATAATATATTACTTTGGGATACGTGTTACAATATGGTTTACAAGTAATTAGACCCTTTTTATATAACAGGGGAGTCCTACTTTAGGTACAATTCTATAAAAGGTAAAAATCTCCTGGTTTGTTGATTTGCCGATTCCTTATTGATACGTGCCAAGATTCCCGCCGTGATATCCAGCCGGTTACTGATATTTTGGACTTCCATTATTTCGATATTCTTTTGGTTATACCGATAATTTTTCCTCGAGCTTATTCAGGGTCAGGGTCGATTCCGGGATCATGGACTCAATGGACGGACGTTCTGACCTCGTGTTCTGGTTCGATTAGACTCGGGGTCGATCTTCAACCCCTCGCGTTCCGAGCCTGATATTCCATGCAGTAGTCGAGCCCCGATTTCTATCTTATAGAGATAGTCCCCTCGTTTTTCGGAGAGTAAATGACGAGAAACGATACGAGCTTCCGATTCTCACCTCGGTACTTCGCGTCAGAAATGACAAAATGAACGAAACGTCTCGTCAATCACGTCTTAATGGCATTAAATGCTCGTCAGTTTCTAGTCGGCCACTCCTGGATTTGAATCATCGTTTGAAAATTATAAATACCCTCTTCTTCGTTCATTCAAACTTAACATCCAAACCTTCTCTATCCTATCAACGAATGCAAATTTGATGAAAAAGCTGTATCAACTGTATTTACATTCAAAAAGAAAAATACACTCAAATCAGGTCAGATCTAAGCCGGCCAAATGTGAGAAATAGATTAGGAAAAATCGTTAAAAATAAACATATACCGTAGTTATACTTAAAATAGAGAACACATACAATAATACATTGTATTTACACTAAATTATCTTTTTTGGCGCTTCATAGGTAGCTCACCGAAAAAAATTTGTCAAATTTTCAGTATAAAAATGATATAAAAAAATAGATCCACCCAAGATATCCTTTCATGTATGTTTCCTCATGTGAATAATATTCGGAAATCAACGAATCTGAGAAATAAAGTTTCGAGTTTTCTTGATTTTCTCAGATCAATGGAGTTCTATGAGGAACTGAAAGAAATGAGTTGTGAATTTGTGTAGAGGAGGATGAGAGCAAGAGATAATAAAAATCTGGGACCATTTGGAGACCGTCGGCCAGCATCGGGGATTTCCGACGATGGTAGTCTAGCAGCAACGACATAGAAGTTTTGAGAGAGAAGATGGTTCTTAGGGTTGTGAGTAGGAAGGAATATAAAAATTGTGTATGGGTGATAAATTTGATATAAAATACAAACAATACCTATGTATTGTAATTATTTCAAATTATAGTTGTGGCTGGTAAATACCGTAGATGTTAGTTATACCATGTAAATTTTTTATTACTTTTTAATTTTAGAACTGATAAGGTAAAAACTATACGAGGCGCCCTATTTGATTGCCTCCATCTAACCTGTCTACATTTTAAAAAAAGAAGAAGGTTAAATTGGTACCTAGTGTAGCGACACTTCAGATTTCTTCTGCTTTTCCTGCTTCTTCACTTCTTTTCCTTCAGAAAAGCTTTATGGGTTATGTTGTATTTGTTGAGGAACCCAAGAGGATCTATTTCTTTCTCATCATCCCACTGCTTTTTTTGTACTTTGTCGATCGTTGTTTGTGCTATAAGACGAATTTCGCTTATAGGTGAAGAAACTTGAATTGAATCCGTCCCAGAGAGCATGATTGATGCTAACTAGTAATATCTATGGTTTACAGGAGAAGAAAATGAAGCATTTACTCCAGAGATATGAAGTTGACTGCTTTAAGAAAAGTTCAGTGGTGATTTCGAAGTTGCATTGATGCGATGGAAGAATTTCATATTTTATAAAACCCTAAAATTTGTAACTTCAGAGATGAATTCACACGTGTGGTCCGAAGTGGGTTAATTTTATAAATTTTTGTGTATAACTTTAATGGTGGCCCTAAAATCAGTTATAATTGCACTTCCCCCACTGAAAAGTAGCAAACCAACGCCATTACTACCGATTATAGGTACTATTGTGAGAGCAGAATAAAAATGGGGATTTGGCATGACATGACAACTAGGTCTAACAATTGGCATAATCATCCTAAAAACTAGGTTTCATTTTCTTCGGTAGTATCCGAAAAAACTTCCAAATATTTTTTAATTATTTTCTAGTTTTTTATCTGTATATCCAAATATATATCACACATTAATAATTATATTATTTGTATATCATCGTGTATAACATATTAATAATATGTATATCAACAAATATATTAACATTTTATTTTCTTTCTTTGTATAACACATTTCGGATTGAAAACTCAAGTTCAAGACGACTCCACATGCGTATCCCCTATTGTATCCGTGAATATCTCTATGTACATCAATGATATCTCATGTATATTATGTGTATCAGTGTATATCCATGAAATTTTGTGTTATATATACGTTATACAATATGATATATATGGGTGTCCATAAAAAAATTGTGTTGTGTACACGATATAAAAACTGATATACATAGACGTCCTTAAAAATCTATCTGTGATATACACTAATGTACACGATATACAATGTGATATACACATGTCGCAGTTGGATTTTTATGTCTGATTTTTTACCTGAAACCAGTATAAATCACTTCTAATCTTGCTCAAACTTTTGTATATAGACTCGTTTAGGTATCTTCAACCAATTTCAATCACACCCACTCGTTCAATCCAACCAAAAAAAGAAGAAGAGATAAGAAATGAAATATATTTTCTCTCTCTTTGTTTTTGCTTCTGATTTTCTCTGATGTGAAATCAACCTTAAATTTTCATCCCACTAATTTTTTTGCATAATTTATAAGAATTTTTGCTAAACTATGAGAGCGAAAGAGAATAGATAGAAGAAGAAATACAAGGAGGGGGAGGGGGGAGGAGCCAAAATAAGCGAGTAGTTTTTTTTTGGAGAGAATATATAAGAGAGTAATTTTTTTTAGGATTTGTCTATATATGCCAATTGTTTGGGCTATCTTTGTCAAATCTAACGTAAGGCTAAACAAATATTAAATCCTATTGTGTGTTGTTATAGGATGCCAATTTTTCAATAGAAATGATGTCCATTGCGTGCCCTGGACTGGGCTCACTAAACTTCAGTAAATGGACCTATTAATAGGCCGAGAAACAGAAGTAGAAATTGTACGGGGCGCCCTATTTGGTCGCCTCCATTTAACATATACCCATATTTTTAAAATAAAATTATTTAACCTATACCCTAATTTTTACAACTTCAGGCGCCGCCTTCCTAATACATGTGCAAAACTTCAGCTTATTTAGTGATGTAGTTTTTACAAATTNTAATTAATCCAGGACAAAACTTCAGCTTATTTAGTGCTGAAATTTTTACAAATTAACTAAATAACTTCAGCATCTTCTGTTGAAGTTTTTGAAAAAGTTTTATGACAAAACTAATTAATCCAGGATAAAACTTCAGCTTATTTAGTGCTTAAATTTTTACAAATGAACTAAATAACTTCAGCATCTTCTGTTGAAGTTTTTGAAAAAGCTTTATGACAAAACTAATTAATTCAGGACAAAACTTCATCTTATTTAGTGCTGAAATTTTTACAAATGAACAAAATATTTCAGCATCTTCTGTTGAAGTTTTTGAAAAAGCTTTATGACAAAACTAATTAATTCAGGACAAAACTTCAGCTTACTTAGTGTTGAAATTTTTACAAATGAACTAATTAACTTCAGCATCTTCTGCTGAAGTTTTTGAAAAAGCTTTATGACAAAACTAATGAATCCAGGACAAAATTTCAGCTTATTTAGTGCTGAAATTTTTAGAAATGAACTAAATAAATTCAGCATCTTCTGATGAAGTTTTTGAAAAAGCTTTATGACAAAACTAATTAATCCAGGACAAAACTTCAGCTTATTTAGTGCTGAAGTTTTTACAAATGAACTAAATAACTTCAACATCTTCTGCTGAAGTTTTTGAAAAAGCCTAGAATGCTGAAGTTTGTCTGAGTGCCTTTGCTACTTCAGGCCCATATGCCTGAAGTTTATGCGAAAAGTGGGTACACTTGCAAATTTTTTTGCAAAACGGGTATAAGTTAAAACGTGACCTGAAAAACGGGTATAGATGTAAAAACCCCGAAACATAATCTAAAGCTTGACGATTAAAACGGTTTTCGAACGAAATTCGAAATTTGAAATCTGATTAAACTCACGTGCACACCATTAAAATTTGAAATCTGATTGAACTCACGTCACGTGCTCACCATTAAACTTTTATCTCATTTTCCAAAATTTTTAAATTTTCAGTTATGAAAAATTTCATTTTGGTTATAAAGTACCGCCCAAATCCTTTTTGAAAATTTGCCAATATGCCTATCTCTACACTATCCTTCTTCTCATTTCCCCAACAAAGCAAAGTGAAGCCTTAACAAGAATCCTAACACAAAACCCAGCAGATTATCAAGGTAATTCTTGTTTAGATTACTTCAATTTCATTTTGAAAATATGAAATTTACTCATTTGCTATCAAATGGATCTGCTGATGGAAATTTTGTTTTTTCTTTTAGAAACTAACATTCATTTGGAATAAAATTGATCTGAGTAGAGCAGAATAGATAGACGATTCTCATTAATCATAGCTAATTTGCGGTTTAAATGTAGTTAATCGAGTAATTTGATGATAATTTCCTTTTGGTTTAATACTAGAGTTGAAGATTTAGTAAGAATGGCGGAGGGAAGAGACAGATTAACTAGGCTGGAAGATCCAATATACGTCTACAGTCGTCGACGGAGGTCAACTGGCAGAGGCGGCATTGAGATCTTTGAGGATGAAGCAGAAGCGAGCACTGCCGCAGTTCCCCTACGGACTACGCCGGTAAGAACGGTCGGCGGCGGTCGTGGGCGAAACTCGCGTGGAACTCCGGCCAGGGCGATTGGTAGTCAGAACATTTCGCCGGGAGGCCGGGGACGATGGCGCGGGCGTCGCAGTGTTCTTCCTTCTTGGTATCCAAGAACTCCTCTCCGGGACATCACTTCTATTGTCAGGGTAACTGCTTAGTTCACTCTCTAATGTTTTTTTCAGTTTTGTTGAGCAGAATCTTGATTTGCAATTCATACCTAATTTCTAGTATGGGATTTAGACTTTAAAAATAATGGTTGTGCGGTTTAATACATAAACACACATTTAATTTTATATACATACACATCACACCCTGTTTAATATATATATATATATATATATATATATATATATATATATATATA
>ML422001.1:1959-54380 GCA_005239525.1 Nicotiana knightiana | reverse complement strand
ATACTGGTAATCATAATGCTTTTTAGAGTTTAACAATAAAGGCCGTGAGAGTTGGAATGAGGCTTAATTCATGGGAATTTCACATTAGAACAACTGGAATTCATGTTTTTTAATTTTATAGCCCATATTTCAATTTACAATCAACTAACCCAAAAATAATAGGCTAAAACTCAACATCCAACTCCAATAGGTTCTCAAAATTACTATTTAATTTTTAAAAATGATTCCTCAAGCATTTAAGTTAATATTCGAATTAGTAATTGTGTTTCAAATATTAGTTCAACAAACAAAATCCATTTGGGTGGTGAAAATTAGATTTTTAACAAGTTTATACATGTGGGTTTAAATTTCGAATTTTATTTTGAGAGAAAATTGGAGTGGGTGTTATTTATACTTGTTAGAAATAGTATAAGGAGGTTGTATATAAAATTTGAAGTCATTTCATGGAGATTTGGACTGGTTTTGAACAAGATTGCGACTGAAAATCGTGGAAGAAGTTCATCTCAGACGCCTGTATAAATGTGTATAAAAGTGTATAAGATGTGTTTATACACTCATATATACTATTATACAAGATTATACATACTTATACAAAAAACTGACTTCGTCTTCTTCCTTGCGTCTTCTCTGAAATTTAATTCAAATCTACTCCAAATCACTTCAAATTTAAAATTTGAACTTCTTTTAATATTTTCAATTAATTGGAACAACACCCAATCCAAAAAACTAACAAAATAAAATTAAAAAAACTATTTTCGAAAGCAAAGCTTTGAATGGTCTTCAATGGTGGACTTCTACTCTTCAATTTTCTTACATTGCAACTAGGTGATACAAGAGGAGAAGCAGAAAATATACAGTCCCTTGAAGCATATGTCGAGGATGTGAGAAGAAGAGAGCGAAAGCAATGTTGTAAGAACACAAATTTAATTCCACAGCTTTTAGAAGCAATGGTTGTAAGAACACATATTTTGAATTTGCTAGTGCTTTCAAAATATGTACAATATAGGTTAGGATGGGTAAACCTTAAAAACATGAGCCATTTTTTGTTATGATGTGAAGTCATGTGTATTTTCTTGTAATTCTTTCATAATTCATTATGAGATCTCCTTTTAAGTTGGGTAGACTTTGGATCAGGTATTTTTTTTTAGTAAACCGCTTAAATAAAGGGATTGAATCGATTTATAGCCTGTTTGGCCGAGCTTCTCAAGAGGTCAAAAGTATTTTTTTTTCTTTTCTAAAGCACTTTTTTCCCCTAACTTGAGGTGTTTGGCCAAGCTTTTTTGGGGGAAAAAAGTACTTTTGGGAAGAAGCAGAAGCAGTTTATGAGAAGCAGAAAAAAAGTAGCTTCTTCCCAAAAGCAGAAGCAGAAGCAGTTTTGACTTTTCTTCTTACCTAGAATACCCTTAAAAAAATATAGTATATACCAAAATAACCGTTAAACCTAATACTTAGGATATTAATGTATAAATATTTTTTTACCATTTTTAGGATAACTTTCTAATATATAGTGACTTTAGGGGTGAATATTTATATATTTTGTTGAATAATTTTTAATATATTTAACTTATATTAAAAGAATTAAGTACTTTTAAATTTCATTTTCATAGTTTATTTAAATAAAATGAAAATATTTAATTATTGCATGTAATAACAAATTTTTGAGATTATTTATTTACTTATAATATTAACTATTAAGTAAATCTATTCATGTTCTTATTCGCAATTTGATACTTAAAAGCACTTTCTGAAAAGCTTGGTCAAACACAAATTATTGTTCAAAAATGCTTTTCAGAGTGATTAGCCAAACACAAAACTGTTTCTCTTCAAAAGTATTTTTTCCAAAAGCACTTCTCAAAATAAGTTGATTTCTCCAGCTTGACCAAACAAGCTATTAATCTGGTATAGCCATGTGGTACTCTATCGAAAATAAGGGTATATTTATTTTATAGTACTGGTTTCCGGCACGTGTATGTCGAGTCATATGTTGTACGATTTTGTATTGGCCAAACAACTATGTGTGAAAAAATAAAGTATAAAATACATGGCTGATTAACGTGGTTTGTCATATGCGGACTTGTTTATCGAGATCAAGATGATTGATTATTGTCTGGACCGACAAAGATAAATGATAAAGGATTAATCAATACACGTGATTTGCTTTTCTTATATTGATTCTTATTTTGATTTCTATGAGGTACAAACATACAACGAAATGCAACTCATCTAATAATTCTTTATAGACGATATTTTTAGTGTATGTTTATAAACTTAAGTTACTCTATAGTAACCAAGACATAGAGTAATAGTTATTTATGTTCATACCTCAATTGCCTTTTGTTTAATCGAGCAATATTTTGCTTCAAATAAATATTAAAATCAATAGTTGATACTCAAATTTATGAAAATAATGAACCATCTAACTATACAGATATTATAACATAAAATTGATCATTATACTTATAGTATGGATTATGTTGACATATTTTTTGAATGAATAATAATTTTTATATGAGAATATTGATAGATAATTTGTGAATATCAATAGAGAATAAATTAATTAGAGGAATTATGAATCAAAATGATGAAAGTAAGAGTACAAATTAAATTTTGAGTGTTATGCCAACTTAAATTATTTTTATATGAAGAAAAAAAATACTAAAATTGATATTAGATTGACACACCAACAATAATTGTTTTTTGACAAAATACAACTTCAAAAATCAAATTAGTTCATAGTTTATTTCATTGTAAAGAACGACCACCAATATTTTTTGATTTTGATAGCTTATTAGTCATTGAACATTGATCTTTATTGTTCTTTTTTGTCCTCTTCCTTTGTATCGCTGCAAATTTATCTTCTTCCCCAAATGCAGTTGCATTAATATTTTCAAGTTCATGTATCATTATAGCTTATTCTTTTATTTTTTTAGGGATCTAATATGAGATGCAGAACGTGCTCATATTCATCTATTAGGATGTTCCCCTCTTCAAAAGTACCTCTAACGCAAAAAAAAAAAGGCTAAAAAAAAGATGAAATAATTTCGTATATAAAAGTATGGGTTTCTGGGTCTAAATTGAAATTACATCCCTAAATTGATAAGAAAATTAAATTTAATCTTTACTCAACACCACTTTGTGATAGTACTTAGATTTTTCCTATGCAACATTAAAATACAATTCATATGTTAGAAATTAATTTATTCTTTTGAGATAGTTTCAGAGACCTCCCCTTATGTTTGACTTCATAATGCTAAATATCTTTTCTAGTTTATGATTACACTTATCTCTCTTAGTTAAAAATTTTATGTTACAATTCTTTCACCTTATTTAATTTTAAAAATTATGATTTGGAAAATTTTCAGTTTAAATATTTTGTGTTTAATTAATTTTGCAAATATCTTATATGAAAATTCTCTTCAGCCAACCATCATTGGTCTGAGTATTCTGGCGATGGTTAAGTTTTCTCTCTAGCATCGCTACCTTCACCTTTGTGTCTTTCATGTTTTCTGGCAATGTCATCTCATGATAGCGTAAGGCAATTCAAGCTTCATTCACTCTATTTCTTAGTTATGTTTCTTCTCTAGTGTTTGGGCAACTCTGTTTACAAGTTACAATTGGTTCGCTATTGTATTTGTTAGAGTTGACCACTATTTTGTTTAATAATTATGGTGTCCAGATTAGCTTGCGCTCATCTCAAATTAATTGAAAATATCTATCACCTTCCACCGGCGTTAACCATTATTGTTCTATTTTTTATGTTTTCCAGAACCAATATTCCACTATATTCATTCACCTTCATTCTTCGACAAAAAAGAATCTTTTACTTATTTCAGTAACCATGAACCCATCAATATCTTGATTCTTGTGTTATTACTGATCGTGTCTTTGTCAAATTTAAAGTTTCAGAAAAAGATGCTTTGTAATATCATAATTTTTAAAATCTATAATAATTAGGTTAAAAGAATTATTACAAAGAAAATATAAAAAGAAAGGTAATCATAATATTGTAAATCACAAGAAAAATTGGTGTTATGAAGTTAATTTTGAGGGGACATCTCTAAAAGTATTTCTATATTTTGGAAAAAAAAATTATTGATCAATTTGTCTTCCTCTGTTAAAATTAATTTGAAACTACAAATATACTAAAATTTTAAATAAAACAATATTTTAATCTTCTCAGAGGTTGATTGAATATGCTCTTTGACATTGTAATCTGGTAAATATTTTGTAGAATAAAAAAGTATTAAATGGATTAGTCATTCTCCATATCACAAACTTCAAGCCTTAAGAAATACTAAGATGTTTTTAATAACTAAACAAATTAATAACCTTTATTTTCTTTTTCCATGAAATAGAAAAAACACCTTTTAAATGCCTCTCACCTCCAAAATTCTTTATGTTACAATTGAAATCTTGAAAATCCCATTGCCTCACATCACTATTGCCTCGTCATAATATAGTAGATATTCATGAAAACCTCTTTGTCCCTTTTAGGATGTTATTTTAATGTTTACATGTCAATATAAAATACATAGTCAAGTCTTCAATCAGACAAACGAATTGTTCCTTAAAGAATATGTGAGTCGCCGTCAAAAATATTTTATTTGCAGTCTTTTCTTATTATTAGAAATAGGAACTTTGGACAAGAAGACAATTATCCAAACTATGGCTTTTAAAGTGGATTTTGAAGCGACACTTTGTTTAGCAACATGTGGAAACAAGTGAGTTATATTAATTATATTATAGCCGACACCAATTAATTAATTTTAAGTGAAAAATTAAATTAATTATTTTAAAAAATAATTCAGTAATTTAAATTTTAACTTAAGGGATTCCTACTTTTAATATAACTAGTTTCTCCCCACGTGCGTTGCACGTGTATGCCAAGTCTCGTAGTATATAATAATGTAAGATAATATTAATATTAGAAAAATTAAACTTTGACTAATTTAACATATTAAAATTTAATATCAGTGAGTATTTGAAAATTAAACCTTGTTTGTGACCGTCGCCTTTATCAACACTTTGGCAACTTGATATATTGAGATACAATATTTCTCACAAAAATCTTATGATTCTTTCCTGTATGAAATTCACCCAAATTAGCAAGATTGGACACTTCAAAGTTGAGAATATTTTAATTTTATGAAAAATAAGTCAAGAACTAATATCTAACAAATCAAAAGTACTAATCAACATCACATTATTACATACATCGAAAACAGTTGATTACCAAAGTGTAGGGAGTATTTAGTCATATTTTGAAAGGAGCATGGGTCAATATAGAGTTAGATTATGTCTTTTAAAACTATTTTTAAAGTATAAACATTTCACCACAAATAGGCTCATACTCTTGTTTTATTTTGTAATGAACTATTTTAAAAGTATGAACAATTCACCATAAATAGGCTCATACTCTTATTTTATTTTGTAATTAATAGACCATTCGCCAGGGACAATCTTTTCAAAAGAATCGGGTGATATGTAACGAAGAAAGGTGGAGCGAAAAATGAACCATATATATGTTAGCTTCTAGGCCAGCATGTATATGTTATGATCATCAAATAATTCAGAAATTTAAACTTATTAAATGAGAAGCAAGAAACAAGCAATCACTAAATGTGATCCATAGCTAAATATGTAGAACAATGTAATTAACTCTATCTCACAAAATTTATTTTGTAAAGGAAACTCTCTTTATGAATTCAAGTTTTAATTCAACTAACCATAAAAACAATCTCATCTCCCCTCAACCTGCTAGCACATATCTACTTATAACGCAAAGTCAGTCAACACAACTAAGAAGAGGCATACTTTAAGACACTGTTCAAATCATTTTAGATACTATTAAAGGTGCTTGATTGAACACTAACCAGGGGTAAACCAGAGATTTCTTATAAATAACTTCTCGTTTAACATTCTTTAATTTTAACCCTTTATCGCTACCCGGAAGATCAAACAAATTAAAAGGACTTTGTCATGTATAATACAGTTCAACAGAAGAGCAATTCCTTCAAATATGTTGTGTATTCTTCGTTTGACATCCATATCGTTTGCCATTCAAAAGTCTCTTTTGCATTAAAGGGATCAAGGATCAATTAAAGCGATATAGTTCATTACATACTTACATTCAGACGCATATACTCATACATTTATCTATATATTCATGAGAATGATACAATTGATGCATTTTAAAACATGATAAGAAAGGTATTTCAAAAGCCAAAAATCTGTTGTTTCTTGCGAAAAAGGCCTTTACCAAGAAAAAAGAGCACACCAGAGGCCACTTATATATGTAACACTGTGTTTGGTACTTGCTAGAAGAAGCAAAGTGCAAGGGACTATATTTAATATGCCTTCAAAAAAATTCAAAAATTTCTAGAAACGGTGGAAACTCTTCGAAACAGTCGTGTTTCAGTGTGTAGGCTTAGTTTTTTTTAAATAGAATAGGATATTTAGTTAATGAAAAGGTTATATTGGTAATTTAACTTTTAAGTTAGTGGCTTACTGCTTTTAATATAATATAGATATAACAACAAGGTTTGAAAAAAAAAACAAAAAAAATCTTAGCAGCAGGATGCACGTGAGCATAGAGAATTATCTATCCTTCATTGGTTCCAAGATTTTCATATGAGTTTCAAATGGTTCTCGGCTACTCTACACATTATCTTTAGATGCACAGATCTTTTCACTCTTAATTATAGCTACTTACAAATAGATTATTGCATTCAAACTCTATTAATTCAAGAGGTGGAACAACTCTCTATGATTAAAGCCTTGGCTTTATTTTAGTCATAAGCATCCCTATAATGTAGTTTTGAGAGAAACAATCGCTCAATTAATCTAATTTCAATACTTTATTTACAATATTCTATAGAAAGGAAATAGTCATGTTGTGTGTCCCTTTCTGATACGATCCAGATAGCCATCGAGCACTTTGAATTCTAATTAGAGGCTACTTTCATAACTGAGCGGTTACAAGTGCAATTTGTTCAATAGCTAAAAACTACATTACATTTGGCGGCTATACTGGTAATGCTTAATTCCCTAGTATAAATAGCCTTAACGCTCTCAATTTAGAATTGGCTTATTTTGCTATTGTGAATATGAAACTTATTGAGAGTGTTCAAGATATATTCCTATGTTGGTTGATTACTTGTTAAGGGGGGATTGCTTCCCTTTGACGGTTGTTCCTAAAGTTTTGGGTCAATTAAGTCTTACATTGATTGGGTATTTATTTATTTCAAATGTTCTTTCAATTTTCTTACTTGGTTCTCTACTAAATCTCTATCTTTCTACCTTTTATTTATGTTCTTGTTATTTTGCTTCCGCATTCGTATCATCTGGTATCAGTGCTTGGATTAGTGTTTGTTTCTACAAACACTAGCTAAGTATTTGGTTTTATTTGAAAATTCAAAATATATATATATATATAAGTTCTTCGTGTTCTTGAGTTGAATATTTAATTTCTTGGATCTTGATACATATTGATGTTTGCGATTGATTGAGGTTTGTTCTCTGTGTGAAAATACATCAAATGAAGTTTGTTTGAAGTCATTTGAGTGACTACAAGTGTGTAAAGACCCGACGGTCATTTTGAGCAATTTCACTTCGCTCGGTAGTTTGAGGGCATGAGTAGCTCCGTATGATGTATTATGACTTGTGTGAATTGTCGGTTTTGGTTTTCAGGTTATTCGGAAGTGATTTGGAAGAATGAATCTCATGTTTGAAGATTTAAGTTGGAAGAGTTAACCAAGTTTGACTTTTGGGTATTTGACCCGGAACAGAGTTTTGATGGTTCTATTAGGTCCGGATGGAGATTTTGGAATCGGTCATATGCCCGAATTTGCATTTGAATATTTCTAGAAGGATTTGGCGCTAATTGGCAGATGTTGAAAATTCGAAGGTTGGGAAGTTCATAATTTTGACCGAGAATTGACTTTGAGGATATCAGATTCGAATTTTTGTTTCGGGAGTTGGAATAGCTTTGTTACGTTATTTGAGGCTTGTGTGCAAAATGTGGGTTCATTCTGGGTTGATTTGATATGTTTCGGCGCGAGTTATGGAAATTAAAAGTTCAAAGTTCATTTAAATTTGATTGGAGGTGTGATTCATCATTTTGATATTGTTATGCGTGATTTGAGACCTCGGGTAGGTCCGCGTTATGTTATGAGACTTGTTGGGATGTTCAGACGTGATCCCGAGGGGCTCGAGCGTGTTTCGGATTGATTTGGGGCTATTTTTCTCCATGTTTCTATTGCTGGTGTGTTCTGGTTTCTAGTGCCTTGATTGTTCTACACGATCACGGATTAGGAGATGCGATCGGGTAGAGGGAAATATGGATATGGGATGTTTCTTATTCGCAGTCACGATTGGACAGATGCGATCGAGTAACTTGGTGTTAAATACTGTACGCATTCGCACAGTGGGTATCGCGTTCGCATAGGGATGGAGCTGAGAGCTGGAATTGGAATCTTCTTCAACGGGTTCGTGTAATACTGGACGTGATCGCAAAGAGTGGGCGTTGTGTTCTTCGCATTCGCAGGAGTTAATTCGCGATCACGTAGGCTATTTGTTGGAGGTAGTGTTGTTCTTCGCGTTAGCGGCGCTTTGTGCGCAATCGCGTAAGGTATTTTCTGGGGCAGTGATTTTCCTTCTTCTCGATCGCGAGGGTATTTCTGCGGCCATGATTCATTAAATTGCCTAGTGATTATAAAGTACTATATTTCGGAGGTTTCAACCATTTTTGCATATTTGAAGCTATGGAGCTTGGATTGAAACGATTTTAGAATTTGCGTCCCGTTCAGCTGCTTAAGGTCTCGAGCAGCTTCGTACTATGTGTTATGACTTTCGCGGGTGGCCGAGTTAAGTTTTCGGATGATTCAGGGTCAATTTGGAAGAAGGATTCTTGTTTAGAAGCTTAAGCGTAAGCATTGACCGTAATTTGACTTTTGTGTAGACGACCCCGAAATGGCGTTTTAATGATTCTAATAGCTTTGTATGGTGATTTTGGACTTAGGCATGCGTTCAGATTTGGATTGGGAGGTCCATACGGTAATTTGAAGCATTTCAGAGAAAATTGAAAACTTGAATTTTAGAAGGTTGAGAGGTTTGACCGAGAGTTGACTTTGGTGGTATTAGGGTTGGAATGCGATTTCGAGAGTTGAATTAGTTTAGTTATGTAATTTGGAACTTGCATGCAAAATTTGGCGTCATTCCGGGTTGATTTAAAATGTTTCGGCGCGAGTTTTAGAAGTTAAAAGTTTTGGAAATTTATAAATTCGATTCGTGGTGTGATTTGTAGTTTCGACGTTGTTTGATGTGATTTGAGACCTCTAGTGAGTTCGTATTATGTTATGGAACTTGTTGGCATGTTTCGACGGGATCTCGAGGGCCTCAGGTGTGTTTCGGATGGGCTACGGGCCATTTCTTCAGTCTTTTGAGTTGCTAGTTTTTGGTGATGATGTTGCTCTTTGCGATTGCGAAGATGAAAACGCGACCGCGTAAGGTTTCTTGGAGCTCAGGGATTTTGTTCATCGCGAACTCGATCGTGGTCATGTGTTCGCGAAGCTTATGCAGTCAGATGTCTGCGTTCGCACTCTTCTTTCTGCGATCGGGTAGTGCTTTTCTTTGGGCAGTGATATTTCATCTTCGCGATCGCATTCCGTTGTTCACGATTGCGTAGTGTTTCTCTTGGAAGGTGATGATTCCTTCTTCGCGATCACATATGAATTTCCGCAATCGCGATGCATGTTACCCGGGTAACATAATATATTTTCCAAAATCAAGGGTTTTGTCCATTTGTCATCTTTTGAGCTAGAGACCTCGAATTTAAGTGATTTTTCGTGGAATTTTCAAGAAAATCATTGGAGTAAGTGTTCTTCACTCGGAATTGATTATACTTCATGATTTCATCTTTATTTTTATCATTAAATTAGTGTTTTGAGTTGAGGGAAAATGGGAATGTTTGAAGAAATCTTTCAAAATATAAAATGAGGATTTGAAGGGCGATTCGATATCGGAATTTAGAAATACTTGTATGGTTAAACTCGTCATCGAATGGGTGTTTGGGGTTTGTGAATTTTATCGGGTTCTGAGATGCGGGCCCAGGGGTTGAATTTTTTTAGTTCTTGTTAAAGATTGAAGCTTTATTATTCGAAAATGTTTACTATGAGTTTTATTTATGATTTGAAGTTGTTTTGGCTAGATTTGAGCCGTCCGGAGATTGTTTCACTCGAGAAGGTCATTTTAGAGTAACAGTCTAGCTTCCTTGAGGTAAGTATCCTGACTAACTTTGTGGGGGGGAGGGGGGAACTACCCCTTAGGATTTGATTCATTTGTGTTAATTGTGTCATATGGAGGCCATGTACGCGAGGTGACGAGTACGTGCTCGGGCTTATTTGTGAAAATTTGACCATTTAGGTCTCTTAGGTTCTTGTGTCCATTAAATATGAAGTTTTTTTGTCACGTTAGATTCCCCATTTACTAAATTCACCCTTATGTGTCTTATTTGAAATTAATTTGCTTCACGTTTTACCCTTATTGTCGATTAAAATCTTATGTGCCTTAGCTGGAGTTGTTGCCTCTGTTATTTCCATGCTACCTTTCCGTAATGTTTATCCTTGATTGAAGTTATTATTATCTTTTTCGTAATTGTCTATCATTAGTTGAAGTTGTTATTATTTTTTTCATAGTCTGCTATCCTTAATTGAATTTGTTATATCTCTTCCGTAATTGCTCAACCCTAAATGAAGTTTTGTCATCCCTTGTTATTGTTGACTTGTCCTTATTTGGAATCATTGATTCATGTTATCCCTCTTATCATTGAATTGTATTTTTGTGAAATCATTGCTACACATTATCTCTTCCTTGTTGAGCTATTCTTGTTGAGACAATTATTCCATGTTGTGTCTTTCTTTGTGAGCTCGTTCTTCCGTTTCTTTGTGTTTTGAAGTTCACGAGTTGATTTACTTTCCGTATTCTCGTATTATTATCGTTGTTGATTTTGTATTCAATATTTTTGAGCTGAGGGCTATGCGTGGTTGTGATATTGAAACTGTTTTGAGGAAATATTGTGGCATGTGGGCACATACTGTGAAAGTCATTTATTTGAGTTGCTATGTTTTGGCATACGTTTTATTGTTGAGATAATTGTTATGTGTTTGCACGAGGTTTCTGCCGTGCTTTTGTTATTGTGTTGCACGAAGTTTCTGTCGTACCATTGTTATACTGTTGCACGAGGTTTCTGCCGTGTTGTTGTTATTATTGATACGCACGCGGTGGTATAAGGTCTGGGTGTTGAAACACATGCGATGAGATAAGGTGAGCTTGAAATGCGTGGCTAGTAGGGGAACTACTAGAAGCCATGAGGTGTGATAAGATGAGCTAAAATGCGGGATGCTATTTCGGGAAAAATGATTTTCAAGGCTCCCGCTGTGATATAAAGAGAGTTTGTGATTCATTTTATAATTTGGGACTACGAGGCGGTACTTCAGTAGGGCTCTTGTTGTCATTTCCCCATTCTTTTGTACTTGTCTTTGAATGTTGTTTCCTTAGCATACTATTCATTATTTTTCTCCGTGTTGCACTATTTGCTTTGTTCTGTGTAGTTAATCTTGTTGTACTATTCGTGGTTTTCATTTCATGACTATGTTTATTACAATGTACACTTTGTGGTGATCGCTTCTTATGTGTTATTCATTGTCTCTATTCTTACTTGTTGACTTAAATGCTGGTAGAACACTTGCACAAAGATACACGTAGATAAATTACCCATATAGGCCTAAGAAGATGAATCCTGATGTTTTGACCATTTACATATACCCCCGTGTACTTGCCTTATGTGTGAGAGTTATCCTGTTGGCACGTGAGTTGTCAGTGCAGTCATGAGTCATTATTATTGTTGGCATGTGAGTGGTCCGGGCGGATATTAGATATTGTCACCCCTTGAATTGTAATGTGGGAACAAGATGCCAAGTGATTAGGGTTCACGAATTGGGACCCGTGATTGTTTTCGAGGTTTGGTACCTCGTGGAAATTCTTGGATAAACCTAGTGTGAAAGCGGTCATTCCTACTGAGTTGTGACTTGTCTTCCCTTATTTGATTTCACCGGATTGAATTGTGTTTGGATTATTCTACAAGGTTATTACCTGTTGTGTTTCGTTGCTTACTGTTTCTTTTAGTCTCTATTACAAATATTGTATTATTATTTTCATCATTCCTAGCTTATTATTGATATTGTTCCCTATTAGCTCTACATTTATACTTGTTCAGGTTGTTTAGTCCAGTGGGTGTCTTGACAATTCCTCGTCACTACTCCACAAAGGTTAGTTTTGATACTTGTTGTGTACCACTGTGGTGTACTCATACTACGCTTCTGCACATTTTTGTGCAGATCCAGGTGCCTCGGTTATTGTTGATTATTAGCTAGTTGGTTGAGCATTGCTGTGGAGACTCAAGGTAAACCTGCGTCGTGTTTGCATGCCTCGGAGTCACCTTCTGTTATTGTACTTGTACTGTTTAATTCTATTTTGAATAGTTATATTTAGGGACTTTCTAGAAAACTCAGCAGAGCTTATGACTTGTACTACCGATTTTGGGATTGTAAGTTGTGTATAAAGATTTGTATTTCATATTTATCAATTGGTGGTTGAATTCTTTTACTAATTCAGTAAGTGTTAGGCTTACCTAGTATTAGTTACTAATTACCGTCACAACATCCTATGATGGAAAATTGGGGTCGTGACAAAAGTTTTGGGCAGCCACTCTTTTGTATTTATCCAAAGAAGAAAAAGTTTGGGCAGCCACCTTTTATTCATTCTTATTCAAGGTGATATATATCACTCTTGTGAAGATATCCGTAACCATCTCCTCTAATTTAGTCTTCTACAGCAAAAGAGTACCTCAAAAACTCCTCTCCTATCATAAAATTCTCCCACCAAGTCACCAATAAGACTTGTCTTGGTTGATCCACAAGTTACTTCTCATCTTTGAGGTAAGTTTACCAAATCCATTTTTGAACAGGAACACTGTTAGTAGTTTTAGCATATCTCTTCATATAAAACTCCTTTTTAAGTGAGCCAAATTTTTATGGAAAGCTATTTTATAGATCTATAACCTTTGTTCAGGCTCCAAAACCTAGTTTTTCTAGTATTTACACGAAAAAGGGTGATAAAGTAGAGGGCATGTGCTGCCAGATTTTCTGTTTTAAGAGCCCTCCATGCACTACTGTTAGTATTGTGAGCATACCTCTTTTTAAAAAAATGATATGGGTGTGATTCAAGACTCTGTGAAACCCTAAGATATATATCTACAACTCGCATTAATACCATAAAGCCTATATTTTTCGTTTACATATTTAAAACTTAGCCACAACACAAGATAATGGTACTATCCAGAATTTTATTTCAAATATTTAGGGTGATTTTCACCAATATCATGTTTAATTCAACATGTTAAAATAACTGAACTCATAGAATATTTTATTATGTATTTAAGTTATATATACTCTTGTAAAATCTAAGGGGAAATATTTGAGGAAGTGAGCGGATTTAGTTGGTCAATGGCGTAGATGATTCGAACGTCCTCAAGTGGTAGTTGAATTATTTTGTGGTAAGACACCAAGGTTTGTGTATAAACTCTATACCCTTTTTACTTGCTGGAATATTTTGAAATTACTTGAGATTTTGTTTCTCTTGTCTTCAATTTTTTTACACCCCATATTTTCGTACATGAGAGTACGTCGTAAGTCAATTGATTTAAGCTCAAAAATAAAATTGTCTTTAAAAGAACATAAAGTAAGTTAATCATATTAACTTTGAGGTTACAAATATTTAGGATCATGGACTTCAAGTACCAATAGGGTTGGAAGGCTTAGAAGCTAAACCAATTGAAGAAAATAAGTTTCGTCGAAAGTCGATACATCCGGAATATTATAACATGAACTATTGGGGTGAGACTATAGTTCTTAACATGATAAGGAGGTTATGTTATGAGTTATTTTAGTCTTATGATAGTCGTGTGTTACATTTTGAAGTCAACAAGTTGTGGAGTGACAAAAGTTGTCGCAACGTATGTTCATAATTTTACTTAAACTTTAGGTCAAATGTTACTAAGTTGTTCTACCAATTTACTTGGAATTACGGGGTTAAATACACACAAAATTGAATATCTATGAGTCTATTTTCCAATGCATTAAACCGTTCATTGATACAATCTCGGAGTAGTCAACCCCGTTTTTTAGTCATTAATTTTCAGTATATTCAGACCTTAGAACCCTAAAAACACTCTCTCAAATTTATCTCATGATTCAAGACCCAAACAAAGGGTAAACAACACAAATCAAGTGTCGGGAATCCCGTCGCGCTAGTAAGTTTCTTGTTCTTCTTGTTGTTGCTGATTTTTGGGTGGTTCCATCTCGTGTGGGAGGTTTTTTTAAGTGGTTTATGTTCCGTAAAATACTCTCTCATGGTTTTCATATTAACCCTAGGTTATTTCAAGTCTTGCAAATGGATTACACCATATTTCAACATCAAAAGTTAGTTCTAGTGAAGAACAACACCTATTTGAGGTTGTGTTGTCATTGAGGATAGTTGTGGGCTGTGTTTGACTGAAATTTGAAGTTTTTGCTTGGATAAGGTGAGTATAAAAACCTACTAATTTTGCTTAAGCTTGATTGTATGTTGATTAAGTTGTCAGGATGATAAACTACAAGATACTACTTGGATTAGCTTAAATAATGTTGTATTGCCATTGAGGGTTGTTGTAAGCTAAATATAACTTGGATTTTGACTTGAAGTTACTGTAGTAGATATTTGTATTGTGTTATTTCATGTGCTTAAGGTTATCTTGATGTTGATTAAGTTAAATGGATGGAATGGACAAGAACTAGTGAATAAAATTGCTAATAGAAGATAGTTAGAGTTGTGAATGGTTTTCGTTGTTATAAATATATGGTATAAGTATGGAATCATTTATGAAATACTTCATTATTATGTTAATGATTCTGTTAAGTTAATGTGAGAAGTCTATAATGGGTGATATGGGTTATACGGATTCCAATCGGAGCTTGTCGCTCGTTGTGAAGTAGTTTTGACTTGTTGTTATATGCTGTCTTATAATTGATATTTATATGTTGCTAGATTTATCTGGCTGTTATTGTTGGTATATGGTATTGGAGGAGGCCCTTGTTACAGGGGAAATGCTGCCCGAATTTACGTAAACGGGCTACTAGCTTAAGCTACAGACTTAGCCTTTTTGCAACACTGGTTTTGAATCTCCTTATGCTATAATAGATTGAGTTTACTTGTTTGAAGAGTTGCTTGAAAGGTATTAAGGACTAAAATTGGTTAAGGTACGTTAAGGCACTTCCTTCTTTCATTTGTCATGATCTAAAGTGAAACGAACGTACACGATACACTATTTCATAACGAATCTACTCCTAGCAACTAAGGTTGTCCATGTTGTTCTTTTCTTATAAAGTTATCCTAAGAAAGTATGTATGATCCTTGAATCCTAGTGAAGTTCATATTGATGGTATGATGTCCATAATGTTTATCGAAGGTGCAATGACCTTACGTCACTCCGAAATGTTTAGAACGTGATTCCATGAGTCCAGTATGCATTATATATGTATCTACTTTACTCTACCGAGCAGCGCTATAGTCGGCGGGGTATGACACCTATTGTGCAACCACTAATCAGTTGGGTTTACCGAGCTTCACGTGGTCGGGTACGATTCTACCGAGACTTATGATGGCCGGGTACATTTTTACCGAGTCCTCTTCGAGGCCGGGTATGATATGATGATGATGATTCCCACAGAGGCGTATGTTTTTAAAAGATTATGTATATATATGTATCACGCATTTCATGTCACTATCTCTCAGAGGCACTCAGATGCTACAGGTTATATCTCCTATATCTCTCTTTATATTACTGTTCTTATTTATACTTTTCTGCCTTACATACTCAATACTTTATTCGTACCGACGTCCCTTTTGTTCGGGGATGCTACGTTTCATGCCTGCAGGTCCCGATAGACAGGTTGACAATCCTCCTAGTAGGCTATCAGCTCAACGGAAAGTGTTGGTGCACCCTAGTTTCTCCGGACTTGCCTATTTGGTCAATATGATTTGGACATGTATTGATTGGTATGACGGGGCCATGTCCTAAACTTTATGGTGTTTATGTACTCTTAGAAGCTTGCAGACAGATGTCAGGTATAAAGATGCTTGTATGGACTTATTGGCCTATGTTTTGAGTTTACAAATGATCATGTCAGCTTTATAGGCCCGTATGTCATATGTATAAGTTTCTATATCATGTTAAGTCGTCCTATGTCTACGATTCTCTTATGTTTTATTTCGGTTATGCCATGATGACCCTTTTGGCACATTACCCATGATAGTATGATAAGCAAGATATGTTACGTTGGTACTCGGTTGAGTAAAGTACCGGGTGCCCGTCGCAGCCCTCCAGTTTGGGTCATGAAAAAAGTGGTATCAGAGCAGTTTTGTCTTCGGGAGTCTACAAGTAGTGTCTAGTAGAGTCTTGTTTATGGGTGTATTGTACACCACACTTATAAGTAGGAGGCTACATGGCATTTAGGACTGACACTCTTTCTTATTACTCTAGATCGTGTGGTAGAGCTCAGTTGTAAGAAATCAAACTCCTAAATTCTATTATTCATAATACAATGATGCCTACATATAGAAAGGCAATTGGTAAGAGATTAAATGTGGTTGTGGAAGAGTTGAGTCAAAGGAACTTAATTTTGCATCATGCTTACGATGAGTAAATGTGAGGCCCTCAGCAGATCATGTGTGTACTAAGAGGTGTAAGTTTCTTAATAAGGAGCTCTAAGGCAAGAATATCTATCTACCAATATGGTAAAAAGAAATAAGAGAATCAGAAGGTAGATACAAGTTTCGGCAAGTAAAAGAAGCAAGATGAAGAAGGGTACGAGGTACCTAGTTAATAAAAATTATCAGTATTTATAATTCAGGCAAAGAAATATAAGCATTTTGAGTTACTTTCAACAGTAACAGAGATATAATTTAAGAGAAGGATAGGATATTAGGATCTATTTGGGGTTAGAGTAACCCAAAATTATGGATGGATTGTTATTATTTTCTAACATTTTTGAAGGGTAGTGCGGGACATGATAATAGTTCTCATTGGGAGATACCCAGATGGTCCACTCTAGAATAATACAATCGGATATGAATATTAGAATGTTCAAAAAGTTCAGAAAGATAGGCACTGGAATCCTAGAAGGGAGGAATACTTACCTTAGGATGACTCCTACCCCTAGTAAAGAGAGAATGTTAGTCGACCCAAGGGCCAATGAGATGGTTCAAGGGGATTTAAAAGCAAAAGGTTGTTTTGTTGAAGTTTTTAGAATAAGGTAATAGACAGAGATAATAGAAGGAGAATAAGAAGAGAGTAAATGAAGCATTATGAGCAAGATGTGATAAATGAGTGATAACGGTAAATCAAAATAATACAAGATGACAGAGTCTATAGTCAAGTGAAGGAAAAGACAAGAGGAGACATACCTTGAGACAATAAAAGTATAAGCCCTAAAATCATATCCTCATTTAGAGAAATCAGTTGCTGAGTCCAATGTGATTACCAGAAGGAAAATTTAGACCCCCGAGTAATAGAAATTAGTATGGGATAGTAAACAAGAAAAAAAAACTGAACATGAATTAGGGATCGAAGGAATTGGTAATAATTGGCATCATTTCATAGATCGTGTTTCGACAATAATAGAATGAACAACAGAAGAATAAACTTTAAAGGTCATTCACGAAGACGCTTCCCTAAAGCAAGCACTATGCGCAGAGTTAAGCTTAAGGGACTAAATGTGCCAGTTCCACCAGGTGTCACCCTTGTGCGTAAGACATTCAATTATCCCGGTGTAGAAGGATTACCGCAAGGCGAGTAATATGTCAGTGAAGATGTAAAAAAAATGCCAAAGATGAAGAGGTAACTATCGAATGGTAAAGGAAGAATGCGGTAAAAAGGTGAAAGGAATGAGATTGCATTTATTCAGATCCTACAGATATAATATGACTCCAGAACATTATGCAAGCATGACCGGGGAGAATCAACAAGGGTTTCACACTCGATGATATTGATAAATAAGTGGGAATAAACACTTGATACATAAGGATACCGTACGAGATGTAAGTTAAGACAAAGGACATAACCCAAGAGGCGTTACATAAAATACAGATATGAGAGTGGACAAACGGGTAGTCTGTAGTTGATTCAGAAAGAGCCTAGTTATGGCTAGATAGGAGGATAAAGACAAATCAGTAGATCATGAAAGATAAATGTAGTGAAACCCCGCATAGGAAATTCAGTCTCTCAGATAAGACATCATAATTCTCGAGAAATATTCAGATATGAGCTGGGGTGGTAGAAGGTACAATATAAGTTTACGGAAGTAAAAGAGAGTGGCACTAGGGAGACAACTGAAATTTCAATTCAGAAGCAACCCTACGAGCACAAGGGAGCGAAGGTAAGTAACTAAGGATAATGATAGGTGAGTAAGAACATCAGTAATACCATGGGGTATACAACGTAATAAGCTCGCAGCTTTACAAGAGTCAGAGGGTCTTCCCTAACCACTGCAATGAAAGACTAGCTGAGGAAATAAGGAAGAAGGCTTTAACATAAGAATAGCGACCTAAATAAGAAATGGTCTTGTAACATCATTGTCACTATAATATTGTATGCATTCCATAAGAAAGTGGCACCTATCGTGACTAGTGAACGAGAAGAAGAAAAAAATCAAGAGTTGATAATTGAGATCATATGAGTTACAGGGAACTCCAGTATTCGTGGGCACTAAGATAAGCCAAGTATCCATGCAACAAGTGGCAGAACGAACAGGAAAAGTAATTACTTACATTTAAAGACAACTGAGAAGGCATGAAAGTAAATCTATGGTGCTAGCATGTTAAAAGGAGGGTTGCGAGTAGTATATCTCCTATAGGGTGGTTTGATGTTGGAGAATCTGGGTTACATGGGCCGGACCTGGTTCAGTAGGCCATAATAAAGTAAAGCTTATCCAGGAGCGATTGTTGACAGCTCAGAGTCGTCAGAAGTCATATTCTGACGTGCAGCGACAAGACTTAGAGTTCGAGGTTAATGACCGGGTATTCTTAAAGGTGTCACCTATGAAGGGCGTGATGAGGTATGGCAAGAAATTCAAGCTTATCCCACGGTATATTGGGCCTTAAAGGATCATTAGAAAAGTGGGCGAAGTAGCTTATGAGTTAGAATTACCCTCAGAATTGGAGTATGTCCATCCGATTTTTCACGTATCTATGTTACGGAAGTGCATTGGAGATCCTACCTGAATGGTGCCCACGGATGATGTACAGATTACAGAGGACTTGTCATACGAGGAAATTTCGATTGCCATCCTAGATTGACAAATCCGTAAGCTACAGAATAAGGAGGTAACCTCCGTGAAGGTTTTATAGAGAAAAACGAATGTGGAAGAGATGACGTGGGAAGCGGAGGAAGAAATGAAGTCTAAATATCCCCACCTATTTCAAATTGGAGATATGGCTCGAGGTGGAATACCTCAGCACATCCCTATTCAGGTCAGTAGGTCCTCAGGTAAGCTCTTATATTTTACTTTCTGAATTTACAATAGACAACTGTGTGAGGCCAAATGTGGCATGTATAGTATGTTTTCCGGCTAAGTGCAGGGTGGTTTTAGTCTAGTATACGAAGAAGACTCTGGCAAAATTTTCCCAAAGTATCTAAGAGTAAACATTCGAGAATGAATGTTTCTAAGGAGGGAAGGATGTTACATGCCGGTTTTTTCGTACGTTAAAGTTTCATCTTCAGTAAATTGACGTAGACTCGGGGATGAGATTTTCTTGAGATTATAAGAATTATGCTATTTCAAACACATGATGATTAAATTCGTGAAGGAGAGAATGTAAGCAAATAGAAGAAAATGAGTTTCGTTGAAGGTTGTCGATTTGGGATAAAATACGGACCGAGCGATAATACCCGATATTTATGGATTAGTAGCATACAAGGTACCATATGACCATGATAGTATGATGTATAAAGTATATTAAAAATATGTAGAATTTTAAGTAATTTGAGACAATTATTAATTATGTGGGTAATTGGTTAATTACCAGGTAACGAAATATTACCTAATTAATTAATTGGTTATGGGATAAGATTAAAATTCCCCCCCTACCCCCCACCCCCCACCCACGTGGAAGCAAGCCACTTCCTAAAGATATGACTCTTAGTCATTTTGATTAGGTGGCACAATAATGTGTTAGTTACCAAAACACTTCATTTCTAAGATTTTCAATACCAACAATACTACAAGCAAAATAATGTGTTAGTTACCAAAACACTTCCATTCTAAGATTTTCAATACAAACCATACTACAATCAGACATGAGGTTTTGGAGATTACCAAGTTGATTTGTTACAGATTGTTACAAATTCGTAGAAATTCCTACAAAACACTAAAGCGTGATTTCTTCAACCAACGAGATTTCGTAGCATAATAACAACGTGAGATTTTGTGATTCTAAGGGAGTACGGCGCAACATTTTCCAAGAATATCATACAAATTTTTCCCTACTCCAGGTATGTTAAGACTAAGCCCTTCCATCATTTTGGAATGATCTCGTAATTACACGAGTTTGATAATGAGGCATAAAGAGAAATTCATATTTAGTAGTTATGACGGCCTTGCCGGCCCAGATTTATGTTGACATTTTGTCAGCGTTAGTCTCTATTCAGTTGTATATTTTGCTTCGCACATTATCTTGTAATGCCGCCCATGGCCAAAGTATGACGTTACATGTTCATAGTCTCTTAGTCGTAAGTGGTACATAGGGATAGGTGAGGCATCGGGTGCCGGTCTCGCCACCAGGCTCGGGGCATGACATGGACCCTCTATCATTTCTCTTTTTGTTCCTCGTGAGGTGACGCCTAGACATGTTTCCCCTTTCGTCCTCGACTATTATTTTTGACTGGTATCTATTGTGGATGTCGGCCCAAGTCACTGCTAGGTACTCTACCAAATTTTGTTTAAGTTGTTGTGAAGCCAAGGAGCTTCAGGGGTTAAGTCCTTGGTTGAATGCCTGAACGACCCAATCATCAGCGACCGGAGGTAGATCCATCCGTTCTATCTAGAACCTTGATACGAACTCCCTGAGCATCTCGTTATCTCTTTGTTTAACCTTGAAAAGGTCTTATTTTCTGGTTTCGACCCCGACATGGGCCTTCACAAAAGTATCTGCAAGCATAGAAAATGAATCAATAAAATCTGGGAGTAAGTTGTGATACCACATTATTGCTCCTTTTGACAGAGTCTCCCCGAACTTCTTCAGCAACACTGACTCGATTTCGTCATCTTCCAAGTCGTTCCCCTTGATGGAATATGTGTAGGAGGTTACATGTTTGTTTTGATCTGTGATCTCGTCGTACTTTGGAATATCGGGCATACGAAACCTCTTTGGGATCGATTTTGGTGCCGCACTCGGGGGAAAGGCATTTTAGGAATCCGGTCCTTTCAAAATCGGGGGTGCTCCTGGGATTTGGTCGCTAAAGTCTCCTCTGAACACTGGACTGAAACCAACTTGCACGCAACAAGAAAACACACTATACATGCCACACATGATCAATATCTGTAAATGGCAACACTTGGCCTCACATGTCCATTTATCACTAATAGAGCAAGAGATAAATACAAGTTCATTTGAATATTCACCAGTTATGCTGGCAGGTTTGCAAATAATATCTAACTACGGAAAAAGGTCGGCAGCTTATACCATAATGTAATCATCTTCCTCATGATTGTTCTTTTACTTATACTAGAGCCTTCATCTAGGGACATTACCAACTTATGAATATTTCTTCTACCCGATATTCACGCTCCTCTAATTCAATCCTATTCAATACGTTCTAATCCCATTCAATATCTATAAATCTGGCTCCTTTTTGGCCCTCTAACTTAGGATCCTTATTGCGTTAATTATTGAACTTTCTATCTCACACCTCCTTACGAAAGGTTATCATCCCTATTATTAAACCTACAATGGTCATTATTAGTAATCTTACTACATTTATGTAACCTAGTACTTGCTATGACTTATATCCCACTTCGGGAGTTCAAAGATGTCTAAGCTACGCTCTTGTTCATTACCCGATCTAGTCTTTCTGCCTTTTAATGCAATTCTGCTACAATTTACCTTAGGTATGATGTGCTAGCTCTATTAACAATTTTTGTCCTAATAAATTGTATGGTTTTGAAGATTGACAAAGGAACTCAAAGATGAACCAATTCCATCACTGGAGACATAGACACATGCAGAGGTAAGGTACGTGAGGTGCACATGCAGGAGATAAACGAAATCTGGGAAATAAAGAGATATCTCCTGATCGAAAAGATAGCAAAATGATAAGTTGAAGGACTCCTTATTCAGTAAGAGCAAAATCAAAGATAAGGAAGGATTCGAGGAGTTGAGATTAACTAGAACTCTTCCACCAAGGAAGAGTAGCATTAGAACTCTAGTAAATCTCTCATGTACTGATCCTATATATTGCAGATTGTTCTTATTGTACATACATGCACAAAAGAAGAAGTTAATCAAGAATTGAGAGCAAAATTAGCAAGGCAAATTTTGCAAGCAGTTCGTGTGAGATTTAAGCGTGCGACTCTGAAGCTACTTGGACCAGCTAGAAGAACCAGTTCCAACTGTTGTCTTTTAGTCTAGTTTACTTGTATTAGGTAATTTAAACTTGTACCTTTCAGCTTTATCTAGAAGCGTCTGTAATAGGTATTGTGTGTTTCAAGTTATAGCTAACTTGGAGTTTGTCGCAAATAACTAGAGGCTAGTTTGCTACAAAGGGATTAGAGGTAATCCTAGGTTTACAAAAGAGTTTTTGTAAATGCTGTTTGGCTCACTGATTTAGTAAAGAGTTTGGAAAAATCCTACTGGGAAGTAGGTTGTGGTTTTTCACCTTTTGAGCCAGGTATTTTCCACATAAAAATCTCTGTGTTCTTTATTTTCTGTATTTATTATTCCAAAAACAGTAGAGGTTGGATCACATNTTCAACTTGTACCTTTCAATCTAGAAGCGTCTGTAATAGGTACTGTGAGTTGTCAAGTTATAGCTAACTTGGAGTTTGTCGCAAATAGCTAAAGACTAGTTTACCACCAAGGGATTATAGGTAATCCTAGGCTAAAGAGTTTTTGTAAATGTTGTTTGGCTCACTGATTTAGTAAAAGAGTTTGGGAAAATCCTACTGGGAAGTAGGTTGTGGTTTTTCACCTTTAGCCGGGTGGTTTTCACGTAAAAATCTTTGTGTTCTTTATTTTATGTATTTATTATTCAGCAAACAGTAGAGGTTGGAACACATAGAAGAACCTGGTCCTTCTATAACTACAAACGAAAATCAGACACCACATAAATCACCCCCCCCCCCCTTGTGTGGTATTGACATTTAGAATATCAATTGGTATCAGAGCGGGTTATCCTTGATGGTGAAAGAACAGGATGAGAGACCATATAATTGGAGAAGACTACGAACTATGGGATATTGTTATTGATGGTCATTTGGCCACCATGAAGACAAATGCTGAAGGAGTAGATGTGCCAAAGACAAGAGCTTACTGCACTTCTGAGGATTTGAGAAAGTGGGAGAAAATGCTAAGGCCAAGAAGTGGCTTGTGTGTGGACTTGGTCCAGATTAGTACAGCATAATTCAAAGTTGTACCACTGCCAAGGAAATTTGGGACACTTTGCAAGTGGCTCATGAAGGAACTGCTCAAGTGAAGAGATCCATAGGTACTATACTATATTCTCAATATGAGAATTTCTCTATGAAGGAAGGAGAGACCATTCAAGAGATGTACACTAGGTTCACTACATTGACTAATGAACTGAAATCTCTTGGAAGACAGGGTTGAGAATATTTTGACAAGGGTTCTGCCAGTCTCTTGGAAAATCAAGATCACTGCAATTCAAGAATCCAAGAACATTGCAACTCTCAAACTGGATGAGCTAATTGAAAATCTTACTACCTATAAACTTAGAAGGCAGACAATGAAGATGGATACTCCCAAGAAGGAAAGGAGTCTTGCACTGAGAATCACTGAAGGAGCAGATCTGGAAGAAGATTAAATGGCTATGATCACCAAGGATTTCAAGAAATATCTTATGAGAGGAAAGGGCTCCTCAAGAGGTGGAAACTACAGCAAGGCAAGGGTACCAGAAAAAATGACTAATGAGGGCTGCTACAAATGTGGGAAGACTGATCATCACATAAAGAACTGCCCTTAGTGGGAAGTTGAATGGAAATAGGAAGGGTCTGAACGAAGGAACCGGAAGAAGGAACATGTTCATCCCAAGAAAAATAAAGTATCAGCAAAGGCTATGGTCGTTGCTTGGGGAGAAAGTTCATATGAGGAGTCAGATGATGAAGATGAAGATGAACAAGCACTTATGGCAATTGGTGACCAGATGAGGAATCTCATGAGGAATCTGAGGTAAGTATATTTCATCTCAAAGACAAGATTAAGTTCTTGTCCAAAGAAAAACTCTTTGAATTACTACTAGACTTTATTGATGAATGTAAAGTAATTAATAAGGAAAAGGAACAACTGTCTAAGGAGTGTGTAATTTTAAAAGCAAAGTGTAAAAACCTGGAACTCAGATTAAATGAGACTGTGAGTGAAAACACTGCTCTGAAGAACCAGGTTCATCCACTTGAGACAAATGTCCTAGAGTTAAAATCTGAAAATCTAAAACTGAAACTAGGAACCAGTAAGAAGATAGTTGACAACTCTCAACTCACCTTAGAAGAAAACGTAGGTAAACTAAAAGATGATTTGTATAGGAAGGATGAACAGATAAGAGTGTTGAAGGAGGAACTTGGTAAGGTCAAGCATGAACTAGATAGAACTTGTAAATAGAACAGATCTTCCGATGCTTTGACATGGCTATAGGAACATCATAGTAGTAATAGGAGAGGACTTGGATTTGGGAGTCAGATGCTTAAATGGAATCCTAAAAGCAAGTACCTCACCCTTCCTGAGAACAAAATCTGTACCCACTGTGGTAAGATTGGTCACTACAATAGTGAATGCAATGCAAAAGAGCAGGCCAGTCAAAAGAATAAAAGTTTTGTTCGAGGGAAGAACTGGTTACCAAATTGGGCTAAAATTAATTTGACTCACCCTTTTGCTTATATAAAGGGACCCAAACTTTGGGTTCCCAAGACTAACCCATGATTTTCTTTTGTAGGTTCAAGTGAAAGGAAGCAGCCAAATATGGTACATGGATAGTGGCTGCTCAAAACATATGACTGGTAACAAGGACCAGTTCCTTTCACTTGAGGACCTCAAAGGAGGAAATGTCTCCTTTGGAAATGGAAAGAGAGGTGAAATCATTGGGGTTGGTAAGGTAGGTAAGGATGACACACATTCCATTGAGAATGTCTACCTGATAAATGGCTTGAAATATAGCCTAATCAGCATGTCACAACTGTGTGACAGAGGTAACTTGGTAGCATCACCTCTACAAAATGCTTTGTAATAAATCTTATCACTGACAATATTGTTTTGCAGGGAAAAAGAGTGAACCATATATATATATCATAGATCTGTCCACACTTTCAGAAAATGAATTAGCATGCTTAAGTGTGCTGGACAGTTATCCCCTCCTTTGGCATAAGAGACTTGGACACGCAAGTCTGAGTCAACTCAACAAACTAGTCTCCAAGGACTTAGTGATAGGTCTGCCTAACATTATGTTCAAGGAAGACAAAGTTTGTGAGGCTTGTGCAAGGGAGAAGCAGGTAAGATCCTCTTTCAAAAGCAAGAAAGTAGTAATTACCACCGGAACGATGGAACAGGTCCATATGGATCTTTGTGGTCCTATGAGAATCTTAAGCATAGGTGGTAAGAGATACGTGATGGTGCTTGTTGATGACTATTCTAGATTTACCTGGACATTGTTTCTAACATCTAAAGATGAGGCATTCGACATATTTACTTCTTTTGTTAGAAAAATTCAAAAACAATTAGGAAATCAACTTGCATCAATTAGGTCTAATCATGGCACTAAATTTGCTGATTTTGTGATGGGCATGGCATAGATCACAACTTTTCTGCCCCTAGAACTCCACAACAAAATGGAGTGGTTGAAAGAAAGAATAGAACACTTGAAGATATGACTAGGATTATGCTTCTTTCTAGTAAACTACCTCATAGCTTCTGGGCAGAAGCTATTAATACTGCATGTTATATCATAAATAGGTGCATAACTAGACCACTTGTAGAGAAGACTCCCTATAAGTTAATTAAAGGGAGAAAGCCCAATATATCCCACCTTAGGGCTTTTGGTTGAAAGTGCTTTGTGCATAGCAATGGTAAAGACTCCCTACGTAAGTTTGATCCCAAAGTGATGAGGGAGTATTCTTGGGATATTCTTCACATAGTAAGGCTTACAAAGTTTATAACAAAAGAACTATGTGTGTTGAAGAAAGTGTGCATGTAGTGTTTGATGAAACTAACATTCTTTCTGAGAGACAAGAACAAGAGGATGAAGAAATTGGGTTGGCAGAAACTCAGTCCAAATTGGAGAAACACTAGGGAAATGAACAGGTGATGGAACATGTTCAACCATCCTAGGCAACATGACAGGGGGAATAGAACAATATAATTCCCAAAATTCATTGGAACCTGCGCCTGAGCATGTTCCACAACAACAAGGCATTGAAGGAACTTCAAGGAGTAACCAGCTGGTTGTGAAACCTTATAGATATCAAAGTTCTCACCCTATTGAGAACATTATCACTGATCCAACCTCTGGAACAAAAACCAGATATTCTTTGAAAAATCTTTGTGCTTTTGATGCCTTTCTATCTCTTATTGAACCTAAAAATGTTACTGAGGCTTTGTTGGATGCAGACTGGGTAAATGCAATGCAAGATGAACTCAACCAATTTGAAAGAAGTAAAGTTTGGCATCTGGTGCCAAGACCCTTGGATAGATCAGTAATTGGCACAAAATGGGTCTTCAGAAACAAACTTGATGAAGATGGAACAGTTACAAGAAACAAGGCAAGATTCGTGGTTCAAGGATATAGTCAGTAGAAAGGCATAGAATATAATGAAACCTTTGCTCCAGTGGCAAGACTGGAAGAAATAATACTCCTCATAGCCTTCACTGCTCACATGGATTCACCCTTCACCAGATGGATGTCAATAGTGCCTTCCTAAATGGATATCTAAAATAAGAAGTGTTTGTCAAGCAACCTCTAGGGTTTGAGAACAAGGAGAATCCAGATCATGTGTATAAACTTGACAAAGCACTGCATGGACTCAAGCAAGCTCCCAGAGCTTGGTATGAATGATTCTCAAAATTCCTGCTTGAGCATGACTACAAGAGAGGTAAAATTGATAGTACTTTATTCTTGAAGGAAAAAGGTAAAGATCTCTTGGTAGTTCAGATATATGTAGATGACATAATCTTTAGAGCAACTACTGATAAGTTAAGTAAAGAATTTGCTAAATTAATGGGGAGTGAATTTGAAATGAGTATGATGGGAGTAAACAAAATTCAAATGGAACTATGATACATCAAGAAAAGTATGTTAAAGAATTGCTTAAAAGGTTTAAAATGGAAGATTCTAAAGAAATTGATACTCTTATAGCAACAACCACAAAATTGGATGTAGATGAACCCGGTTCATCTGTTGATCAAAAGTTGTATAGGGGAATGATTGGTTCATTGTTGTATCTTACTGCCAGCAGAACTGACATTGTTTTCAGTATAGGACTTTGTGCAAGATTTTCAGTCTAATCCAAAGGAATCCCACTTAACTGCTGTGAAGAGAATCTTGAGATACCTAAGAGGCACCACTGATCTCTGTCTTTGGTATCCAAAAGGTAGTAACTTCAATCTTGTGGGATATTCTGATGCTGACAATGCAGGTTTTCTAGTGGATAGAAAGAGCACCTCAGGTATGGCACATTTTCTGGGATCATGTCTTGTGTCTTGGGCCACTAAAAAGTAGAATTATGTGGCTCTATCTATTGTTGAGGTTGAGTATGTGGTTGCAGCCTCATGTTGTGCTCAACTACTATGGATTAAACAATAATTGATAGATGTTGGATGCATCCCTATCTTTTATGATAACACCAGTGCTATAAGTATGACAAAGAACCTCGTTCATCATAAAAGGACAAATCACATAGATGTTAGACATCATTTTTTAAGGGATAATTATGAGAAGAGATTGATCTCTATTGAATTTTGTGCTACTGATAAACAGATTGTTGACATATTTACAAAATCACTAAGTAGAGAGAATTTTGAAAGGAATAGGCTAGAATTAGGGATGATTAAGATCACCTAATTGAACCAGTTCAGAATGTACATGAAAAAAAAATTGGCTAGAAATTCTGAAATTTGTGTAAATAATCAGAGTAATTGTTACTCAGTCTCATGCTGTAAATAGCATACTCTTTTGCCATATTTGAGAGGACTCACTGATTACTAATGTTATTTTCTCTATTGTTGAAAATTGAGGCTTGATCAAGAGGACTCTGACATGATGAACCTGGTTCACCAGTGCTGGTTCATCTGAAAGGCGAGGTATGTGTTCTCCACTACACACACTTTGAAATATTAATTGTTAATCATGAGCAGAATTCTACCTAATCAAGATCTTTTCAAAATCTATCCTTATCCCACTTATGAACCAGTTCCGTCTACCCTAAGAGTCCAATAAAATTGAACCGCCTAGAACCTAGGGAAGCAGTAACTGTCACCTCTAACTGATCAGTTGCAGAGGTGATAAGATCTCAATTTGACTAAAAAAGGTTGTCATTATATATTAATTGCTTCTCTCTTTTAAAACACCCATCATCACCTATGAAATCATTCACCAACTCCATCTTCGACTTCTTCAACACCTCCACCACCAAGTCCTACTCATTCTCAATCTATTCCCATTATTCCTAAACCTAGACCTAGTCCAGAACCCAGAAAAAGAAGGGTTAAATGCTTGCTAGAAAAACAGTGGCTACGGGTTCTCTCGCCAGAAAATTGAATGCCAAACTACAAGCCATTCAGGCTCAAGAATAAGATAATTCAAGTGATTCATTTAAATCAGCTACTGAGGAAGCAGCAGGATCATCTGATTCTGAACAGGTATCATTTGTACCAAAGATCACTTCTGAGAATGTGTCTGAAATAGCGGAGAACTTAGAAAATAGGTTTATTTTTGTTGGGTCTGTGATAGATGTGGAGTTTCCAGAAATAAGACGAAGAGGTCGTAAAAATAAATTTGAGAAATAAAAATAGAGAGAGGGAGGTCGAAGTGAAGCGAGGGAAACAGGGGAAGAAACTACTAATTTGTCTATTTGTGGTACTGAAACAACAGTAATAGAAGAGGGAGCCAAGAAGTCAGGGGGGAAGTGAATCAAGAGAAGAGGTTGAGGGGTTAGTAAATCTAGGGAAGTATACATATGAACCTGGTTCATCTACTAAGGAAACCTTAGCAGATCTTCTGAAGAAGTTAGGTGACAGTTATAAACCAAAGAAGAAAAGAACTCCCAAGGTTCAAAATTCTGGAACAACTGGAGCAAGTAAGAACATGAAGGCCACTCCCTCTGCTGATTCTAAATTCCTCTTCCAAGAGGAAGAACCATAAGAAGCACACTAAGAAAGAGTGAGGAGGAGTTACAGAAAACCTTGGAAGAGAGTAAAAGAAAGAGGGCTGCAAAGGGAAAGAAGAAAGTTGTTGAGCCTGTAGAGGCTGTTGAGATTGATGAGATGGACCTGGTCCATCAAGATAAACAAATGGAAAGGGTTGAGATTCAGACTCCAAGACCAAAGAAATCCAAGACTTCCTTCAAGAAGTTTGCACCTGTGTCTGCTGAACCCTCAACTGTAGCCAAGAGAACCAGATCTACAGTAAAACCTAAGAAAGTGCAAATTGCTGAAGATGATGTCTGGAGTGATAAGGATGGAACTGATTTAGATGGAGATAAAGATAACTTGACAAAATTTGGGAAGCGCACCATTCTGAAGGGGGGGGGGTTATTGAAAGATTTGGAAGAAGCAAGCATGGTCTCATTGTTGGGTAAGCTCGAGGTGCAGGGCTGGAAGGACGTGGTCCTTCAATTGGATGGACGTTTGGCCAGAAATGAGATAGTTGAATTCATGGCCAATGCTGCTGTCAAGGATCGGAGAGTCACTAGCCAAGTGAAAGGTATAGAAATCTCTTTTGATGCCAAAGAATTAGGAGAGATCCTTGGCATTCCATCTGAAGGCTATGTTGACTACACTAGGCAAAAATGGCCAAGCTTAGATGATCTTCCAACTGCTCTGCAAATCACAAGAAAATTCTGCGATAATGGAGAGGAGGTTGAACCTAAGGCAGTTTACAAGAGTGAGATGAAGCCCACACACAAATTGGTATTTGAGTTTATCAACAAGTGTGTACTGCCAGGACAGGAGAGAAGACACATTGCAAACTACATGGATTTAGTCCTGATGGAGTGCCTGGACAGTGGGAGGCAGATAAATTGGCCCTACTTCATCATTCAACTGCTGGACAGAGTGATCAATGGCTCCAAAGCCCATGCCATTCCATATGGATTCATTCTTACCTCTGTCCTTGGCCACTACAAGGTACCTTTGAAGAAAGCAGAGATGCCTTCAACCAAGGATCACTTTGGCATTAATACTCCTCTGGATTGTGACTATGCTCTCAATATCACTATAAATGAACCTGGTTCATCCAGGAAGACACCTGTGAACAGCAAAGTCAGAGCATTTGTGCATGAAAGTGGGGTGAAGGATGCAAAAATACTTCCACTGAATAACCATCTAGTAGAGGTTGAATCTGAGAGGTATACTCTCAGAACTGAGCTTGCTAAAGAGAAGGAAAAGAACGAGGGAATCCTTAGGGATATGCTATCTCTTCTCCAAGCAAAAAAACCCAGCCTCCAGCCTTTCCCATCCTTAGTAGTCCAGCCTATCTTAGTACTTCAGTGACCCAGATTAGGGATTTTTTTTGTTTTTGTATCTCATGGTTTTAAATGTTTCTATTTCTGTCTGTGGATTTTGGTTGAACAATGCCTTCTATCAATGAGTTTTGCAGTTTTTTCTCTCTTGTCTCTTTTTCTTTGATAGTTTGAATTGTTAGATCACTATTGATGATTAATCGATGATTGCACTTGCAGTTGCCCCAGTGGCCATGAGTAATTCTTAAATATCTGGGACTTTCTAAAATTTGAAACTTCTCGATGATGCCAAAATGGGGAGAATGGTTATGTGCTACTCTGAACATGTGATACTTATAACCTAATGAACCTGGTTCTTTTATGATAAATGTTTAATACTCTAAAATGTGTCAATGTTGGATTAAGTTGGTTACATGTCTAAGCATATAGTTTGTCATCATCAAAAATGGGGAATTTGTTGGTCCAAGAAATTGTATGATTTTGAAGATTGACAAAGGAACTCAAAGATGAACCAGGTCCATCACTGGAGACATAGACAGATGCAGAGTTAAGGCACGTGAGGTGCACATGCAGGAGATAAATGAAATCTGGGAAATAAAGAGATATCTCCTGATCGAAAAAATTGCAAAATGATAAGGAGAAGGACTCTTTATTCAGTAAGAACAGAATAAAAGATAAGGAAGGATTTGAGGAGTTGAGATTAACTAGAACTCTTCCACCAAGGAAGAGTAGCATTAGAACTCTAGTAAATCTCTCGTCTACTAATCCTATATATTGCAGATTGTTCTTATTTTACATACATGCACAAAATCATAACTTAAGCAATAATTGAGAGCAAAATTAGCAAGGCAAATTTTGCAAGCAGTTCGTGTGAGATTTAAGCGTGCGACTCTGAAGCTACTTGGACCAGCTAGAAGAACCAGTTCCAATTGTTGTCTTTTAGTCTAGTTTACTTGTAGTAGGTGATTTCAACTTGTACCTTTCAGCTTTATCTAGAAGCATCTGTAATAGGTACTGTGTGTTTCAAGTTATGGCTAACTTGGAGTTTGTCGCAAATAGCTAGAGGCTAGTTTGCTACAAAGGGATTAGAGGTAATCCTAGGTTTACAAAAGAGTTTTTGTAAATGTTGTTTGGCTCACTGATTTAGTAAAGAGTTTGGGAAAATCCTATTGGGAAGTAGGTCATGATTTTTCACCTTTTGAGCCAGGTGTTTTTCACGTAAAAATCTCTGTATTATTTATTTTCTGTATTTATTATTCCGCAAACAGTAGAGGTTGGAGCACATAGAAGAACCTGGTCCTTTTATAACTAGTGCACGCGAAACTCAAACACCACACAAATCACCCCCTCCCCCCTCTTGTGTGGTATTGACGTTTAGAACATCAACAATCAAGTTACTACATCTTTTAACAATACTCTAAATATAGGTCCCTTTTAATCCTGACGGTCTCCTTCTGCCTCTGCCTATCTGAAATGATGGTACTGAGTCCCTAGGCTGCCTTGGACGACCGCTACCCTCAGAAATCAACATCTGACAGTTCCATGCCATATGACCTGGGGTGCCACATTTGAAACAAGTAGTCGTACCTCATAATCACGGTCCATCGTGTCTCCTTCTACACTGCTCACATCGAGGTGGTTTCATTTGTCCAACACTTTCTTGATCTTGCACTCCTTGTGCCCTTGATCCTTGACCTGTTCTCAACTGAGTACTTTGAGAATATTGGGTCTCCCGAGGCCTAGATAAATTGCCTCCTGCCTGTACTGCTGATTGACCTCGTCTCCTCTGAGACCTACTACTACTCCATGCCCCTACATATTTGTCAATTGGTCTGTCTCTCTTACCTTGCTGTCTATCTCGAGCTTGTTCTAGTTGTGTTGGTGTTTATGCTCCTCCGGATTATGGGTGAAAGCCTAAATCTGAGATATGTCCATATTGTCATTCAGCGAGGCTGTGGTACAAGCTTCAACTAACTCTGGTGCTAGCCCTGCCACAAAGCGATGTATCCAGGCTCGCACATATATGTACCACTGACCGTACTGTCTATCATCCAGACCAGCTAAATTAGGGTTTTGGCTAAGCTCTTCTTTTTATAACGTTAGTGTACGGACCTGCTTGTGCGAATCTATACTAATTTCATGAAAGAATGTGCTATCTTTTGCCAGTATAAATATAGGTAATCATGTCCATAAAGATTTGGATATATAAATGAGAAGAAATCATCTACTATTTTGTCTTCGTTGAGATTTCATGAACGTAAGACCTCACAATTTCCGACTCATCTCATTGACCATAGATGTACATAATTTATGTTAGTGTTATGTTGGTTGGTATTGGTCGATAAAAGAATACATGGTTTTATCTCTATAGAAGGATAAGCAAGTCACATTAGGTTTATAGATATTGATAATAACTAGATGAATTTACAGGTATAGATAATAAAGAATAGCATGGATTATCACTTGGATAAAACCAAGATTGAAGCACAACATATACAAAATTCAAGTAGATCCACTGGTTAAGATGTATATCTTCAAAAAAAAATTATGTGAAAGAACTCTTAGATTTATATAGTCTGGATAAAGGGGAAAGGTTCCGGTTTGCTAACACTCTGGCATAAAACTTATCAATTCATGATGAATCCCAAAATATAAATATTGTAACCCTTAAATTTATATAGAACTGTACAACTCGAGCCAAAATATTTTCCACCAGCTAATTATACATTTTTTAAGAATTTACTCCTCTAAGAAATGCATGCAAAATGTGGAAGGCAATTTGTTTCATCAACGGCCAACACTCATCATTGGAACTTGGAAGCATGATACATTCAACGTTCGTGATTAGCGTCTTAATCATGATAGCAGTTTTCTCCACACTTGTTAAGAATATATCCATCCAATTTTATTTTTTAGATTTTCTCTAATATGATGGAAATCTTAATTGGATAACAATTCCCAAGATGTCATTAAATTCAAACTAATATACTAGTTCATATTCTTATTCTTTGATTAATAGATTACCGCCAGAACATCCTACTTTTGTGTTAAAAAAGAGCAGCTATTAAAAAGTTAAACTATACTTCTATATTAGTATCATTTTCTTTACGTTCTATTAAAGGGTGATTGGCCCAACAGGTTGGGCTTAATCATGGGCTAAATTACCACCATAATGGAATGGGAAACTTATACAAATGTCCCAAATAAGTTTCAACTTACCAACCTCTAGCCATTAGTCATAGACTTATCAAAACTAATCAAGTACATATAAAAATTAAAAAACCAAATAAATAAGGTTCTTTTTCTCAAAGAATCACATGCAAAAATCACCTTCCATATTTTGAAGCGTGATTAGCAACATTAAATAAAAGACAGAAAGGAAATTTCATGGATGAGGTAGCAAATAAGGTGATGAAATACTAAAAAAATATATACTATATTTCAAAAATCTAAGCAAAAAGGGAACTTTTTCAATGGGTATAGTTGAAATCTATTGAAAACATATAGATAAGTTAATATACAAAATTTGAGGAAGATTGGAGGTGATTTGGACGGGTTTTGTATCAAAATTCGTAATTAAATCGAGTTCAAAAATTCTTTTGCGACACATGTATCAAACATGTGTCACCCATGTATCTCACACACAGTTATATATGGATATATATGTGATACAAATATGATACATGTTTGATACACAAATAATACATAGTATGATACACATATCATTTTTTTCATGTTCAGTTTTTACTTCGAATTTTCAATTCAAACCACATTAAAACTTCACCAAATCATTCCAAAACTGAGATTCAAGCTCCTTAAGATGTACCCAATCTGTTGTAATAACACTCACTCAAAATAAAGCAAAAGTTTAACATTTTTTTTGCTACAAATAGCTAACTGGCTAATATTAGTAATATTATATGAATTAGCCAATTTTTATAATGAGCTACTTATAAATGAACATAGCTGGTAGTTTCCCTAATGGAATACTAACATTAACGATGAAAAAACTTGGAATTTGTAGAATTTTTTTTAGAGAACTACATGAATAAGTCACAAATAGACATTACTTACAATAATTAGTCATTAAGTCAATTATTTCAAAAATAGCCATAAAAATTTATCAATAATATATGCAACATTCAAAAAATCTACGCAACTTTTTTTTATGTATACGCTTAGAACTCGTTACACACATAAATGAGACAATATACACAATTTGAGGAAGATTGAAGGTGATTTTGACTAACTTGGAGTCAAAATTCATAGTTAAAATCAAGTTTGAATATTTCTCTATGTCACATGTATCTAACATATATCTCATGCACAAGTATACACGAATATACAGATGATATATATATATATAGGATATGCATTTGACACATATGAGATACACAATACACATCTCATCTTCTTTCAGGATTATTTCTTACTTTTCAATCGACTCAAATTTCAATCCAAACCACCTCAAATCTCCATTGAATTATCCCAAAATTGAGATTCAAACTGTTTAAAATATACCCAGTCTATTCTAATAATACCTACTCAACTCAAGCTTAGGCGAGCTCCAATGGCGGTCCATAGCGATTTTGAACCAAACTGCATCAATTCAGCTTCAAATGAGCTCAAAGTGAGGATTAAGAGCCCGTTTTTTTAGCGTTTGGTCATAAGATTTCTAATTTTCATTTGAAGATGCATTTTGAAAAATTTGAAAAACTCCAAAAGTTGTTTTTCAAAATTTTCACTCAAATCACTCGCAAAACTTCAAAAACAACCCAAAATTATATTCATGTCCAACACAACTCTAAATTTCAAATATTATTTTTACTTGAAAAATATTTTCACCATATTTTGAAATTTTACAATTCTTATGTCCAAACGCCCACTAAGCTTCACCAAGAATTTATACTAAGTAAGAATTGACAACGCACAAATTACATCTCAATTTCATTTAAGACCAATTGAAATAATTGTGCAGTTTTCAGATTTGTCTCGTATTGTTGTGTGTGATAAACACTTAATGATCCATCATGTAACTTTTTATATATTAGTTTCTAAGTCATGCATTTCATCACTTGAATTTTATAATTGAATTTATTAGTCTGATATACTGGGAAGTAAGAACTAAGAAGAACGGTCACTTCCCAACATATAAATAGCCAACTCGGCTAATATTGGAGCACTTATTAGTAGTTGGGTAATGTTAATAGTATTTTATGAATTGACAAATTCTGTTACTATTTTTGCTCTAAAAAGCCAAATTGGATAGTTTTCTCTAGTTTTTCTTCTACTTTTTAGGCTTCGTAGAGTTCATGGTAGAGAAATAAAAAATTGATCATTGTTATAAATAAAGTGAATATTTATGGATCTTCATTTAATCAATCCATACATTCTATACAATGTACTACTTGAATATATGCACTTATTAATTCTTAGGATGTATCTAGTGAGTTTTGGGTGTTCTTGTATAGTATAAATAGGATATTCCTTGCCCATGGAAGAACACATAAGAAACATACTTGAAATAAGAAGAATAGTTCCCTCATCTCTACATCTCTTATCTATTATTGTCTCTTCTCTTTTTAGTGCTTTAGTTTATAATTATAATATTTATTTTATAACACGTTATCAACACGAAGTTCTAACTAACTGAGGTTATCTGATTCATTCGAATTTTATCTTCTTCAAAAAAGAGGTAGTTAATTTCTTTTCTGATCCAGGTATACATTCTTATGTTTATAACGTTCCTATTAGGATCTTCTTTAACCTGCAATTTTGTTACCATATGCATAACTTGTGTTGAATATGATTATAATAATTGCCTTGGTATGGAAACAATAAGCTTCAGTTAAATTTTTATTTTATTATATAATATACGAGAAAGTTTAAACCTATACATAAATAGATAAGTATTAAATTGAATTATAATGATTAGACTAATTAATTTCACATCCAAATGTTACGACAGGGATAATAGAAGTAACGAAATGGAAGTTCATAAACATTTGCACTAAAAAACTCTTCAATTCAATGAAATAATTGTTATAAGCTTTGACTTTTAATTTGTAGGATTTGAAATATGTTAATTGTCTTTACTCCTGTAATTACAATCATATTTAGCAATAATCTTTCGCAGGTCCTAATATTCTTTATATTCATAAATAAAATTTACATTACGTCCGTTACAAAATAATTTTATCTTGGTACATTATGAAGTAACACCTACTCCATTAATTAGGTCGTAATAAATTAATACTTGCCGGAGATTTTTGTGTTGATGTGCTAATACCTATTGATATTAGATTGTTAACCAAAAGTAGATGTGATACTTATATTGTGGATGTCAATTAACTTAAATTTGCACCTAATCTATGACCAAAAAAATTTCCAATATGCTTCTTAAGAAAAAAAAAAAGGTAAACGAGAGGTAATCAGTACATGAAGTTATTATATGTGCAGGTACGTCTATTTCACTAATATTGATTTAACTATAGTAGTGTTACTGCCTTTATGACGTAATATAGTAATAGAATATTATCATAGCCTTGGTAATATGAAAGTTAAGGTAATTCACATCCCTTTTGCAGCATCTATTTCAATTCATTTATTTCATTTATAAGTTAATATGCATTCTAAAGAGCTAAGTGATTAGAATTTGGATTATATGCTTGTGCTTACAAGATTTTTACATTACTTAATCATTTTTATAATTATTTCTCGTTTGAAATTATGTGCTGAAATAATCACTTATAACATATTAGAAGAAAAAAAAATTATTCTACATGCCTCGAATTTGCTTCTGTAGTAGCAATAATTCGGAAGAGGTGTTCAGACATCGAATTTGAGTCTTGGTGCATCATGATGATAAGATATTGAGTTTTAGTCCCAATGCATTATGATTAACATGCCTTTATCAGGGTAAGACATTGAGCTTGAGTCCTAATGCACCGCAATTAATGATATAATGATGATTGAGGCAAAATAATATGATTTTAATGAAGCTCGTCCCTCTAGATCTGCTCCATTCCTTGAAGCAAATGTGATAGCAATAGATCAAAGTTTGAAAGAAGACTAAATAATATCGGGGTCGTATGAATAATAAAAAAGAAATATGTCTTCTGGATAGTGCTACGACGCACACCATATTAAAAGATAAGATACTTATCTTATTTAATTATGAAAGAAGCCAATATCATAACAATATCTGGTAGTACAAAATTAATTGAGGGCTCTGGATGAGCGGATGTATTACTACAAGGAGGAACTATATTGGTTGTTGATGATGCATTATATTGTAGTAGGTCTCAAAGAAACTTGTTGAGTTTCAAAGATATTCGCCAAAATGACTATCATATTGAGACCACCAATGAGGGAAATGTTGAATAACTTTTACTACAATAAAAGCAGAATAGAAGTATATGCTTGAAAAGCTTCCCGCATTTTCCTCCGAATTATACTACGCTAATATTAGTGTAGTTGAATCACATGCCATAGTAAACAAGGAGTTTACTAATGATTTTACTATTTGGCATGACCAGTGGGCCATCCCGATTATAATATGATGCGCAAAATAATTGAGAATTCACATGGTAATTCATTGAAGAACCAGAAGATTCTTCAAACTAAAGAATTCTCTTGTGCTGCATGTTCTCAAGGAAAACTGATTATTAGACCATCAGTAATTAAAGTTGGAGTTGTATCTCCTGCATATTTGGAACGTATACATGGTAATATATGTGGGTCCATACACCCTCCATGTGGACCATTCAGATATTATATGGTTTTAAAAGATGCACTTACAAGATGGTCACATGTGTGCTTGTTATCAACCCGCAATTTGTCCTTTGCGAGGTTACTAGCTCAATTAATAAGATTAAGAGCACAGTTTTCAGATTATGCAATCAACACACTTCGTCTTGATAATGCTGGTGAATTTACGTCCCAGGCCTTTAATTATTATTGCATATCAACTGGGATAACAATTGAGCATCTTGTTTCTCATGTTCATACTCAAAACGGTCTAGCAGAATCATTGATCAAACGCCTCCAATTAATTGCTAGACCAATGCTTATGAGAACAAAACTTTCCATTTCAGCATGGGGCCATGCTATTTTGCATGCATCAACTCTTGTGCGGATCAGACCCACAAGTTATCATAAAGAAACCCCAATACAATTGGCTTTTGGTCAAGAACCAAATATTTCCCATCTTAGAATATTTGGATGTGAAGTATATGTTCCAATTGCTCCACCACAATGCACAAAGATGGGACCCCAAAGAAGGTTGGGGATATATGTTGGGTATGAATCTCCTTCTATTATAAGATATTTGGAACCTATGACTGGAGATTTATTTACGACAAGATTTGCTGATTGCCATTTTGATGAATCGATATACCCAATATTAAGGGGAGAAAATAAGCAGTTGCAAAAAGAGATAGATTGGAATGTATTATCAATATCTCATTTAGATCCTCGAACAAATCAATGTGAACACGAGGTTCAAAAGAGAATTTATTTGCAAAATATTGCAAATCAACTACCAGATGCATTCACTAATCTACCAAGGGTGACTAAGTCACATATTCCAACTTCCAATGCTCTTATTTGAATTGATGTCCCGGTTGGACAATCCATAAATACAAATGAGTCTAATCTACGCTTGAAACGTGCTAGACCAATTGGTTCCAAAGATAAAAGTCCTCGAAAGCAAAAAGGAGCAAATGATCTAGGTATCATAATATGGAGGCAATTGATCAAAAAGAGCCCTGTGACATAACAATTGTTAAGACCTCAGAGGAGGTCCATGTACCTGAAAATAATAAGAATGAAGAGATCTCAATAAATTATGTCTTTACGGGAAAAAGGTGGAACCGAAATAATATTATTATCGACAAATTTTTTTCTTATAACGTTGTTGTTGAGATAATGCAACAAGATGAGGATCTTAAACCAAGATCTGTTGGTGAATGTAGACAAAGAAATGATTGGCAAAATGGAAAGACGCTATCCAGGCAGAATTAGCGTCACTTGAAAATATGAAGTATTCAGACGTATAGTCCGAACACCTGAAGGAATAAAACTAGTAGGATAAAATGGGTTTTTATGCGAAAACAAAATGATAAAAATGAAGTCGTTAGATATAAAGCACGACTTGTTGCACAAGGATTTTCGCAAAGACCTGAAATTGATTATATGGAGACATATTCTCCTGTGGTGGATACAATCACTCTCAGGTATCTTATAAATTTGGTAGTCCATGAAAAACTTGATATGTGTCTGATGAATGTTGTCACATCCTACTTGTATGGCACATTAGACAACTAAATTTATATGAAAATCCCCGAAGGGCTTAAAGTTCCTGAAACTAATAAAAGTTTTCGGCAAACTTGTTCAATAAAGCTTCAAAAATCCTTATATGGATTGAAACAATCAGGGCGAGTGGGGTACAATCGCCTGAGTGAGTATTTTCTGAAAGAAGGGTTCAAGAATGATCCAATTTGTCCTTGTGTATTTATAAGAAGGTCTGGGTCTGAATTTGTTATAATCGTTGTGTATGTTGATGATCTAAATATCATTAGAACTCCTGGGGAACTTTCAAAAGTAGTAGATTGTTTGAAGAAAGAGTTTGAAATGAAAGATCTTGGAAAGATAAAATTTTGTCTTGGTCTACAAGTTGAGCATATGAAAGATGGAATTTTTGTCCATCAATCAACTTATACCGAAAAGATCCTAAAGCGTTTTTATATGGATAAAGCACATTCATTGAGTACCTAGATGGTCGTGAGATCACTTGATATAAATAAAGATCCATTCCGACCTCACGAAAATGATGGAGAGCTTCTTGGTAACGAAATTCCATATCTTATTGCAATTGGGGCACTAATGTATCTTGCAAATAATACTCGACCAGATATAACTTTTGCAGTAAGTTTTTTAGCAATACTTAGTTCATTTCCAACAATAAGACATTGGAATGGTGTTAAGTATGTTTTTAGATACCTCTGAGGGACTATTGATATGGAATTATCTTATTCTTATGAATCCGATTCACACTTGATTGGTTATGCAGCTGAAGGTTATTTGTCTGACCCACATAAAGCCCGATATCAAACAGGCTATCTATTTACTTGTGGGAGTACAACTATTTCATGGCGTTCAACAAAACAAACTTTAGCTGCTACATCTTCCAATCATGCAGAGGTAATAACTATTCATGAAGCTAGTCGAGAATGTGTATTGGTGAGATCAGTGACTCAACATATTCAACAATTGTCTGGTCTTTCTTTAAAAATGAAGATTCCAACGATATTGTATGAAGACAATGCTGCTTGCATAGCTCAACTTAAAGGAGGATATATCAAACGAGACAGAACAAAGAACATTTCACCAAAGTTCTTTTTCACACATGATCTTCAGCAAAATGGTGAGATAAATGTTCAACAAATCCGTTCAAGTAAAAATCTAGCAGATTTATTCACTAAGTCATTGCCAACATCAACATTTGAGAAGCTGAGACATAAGATTGGAATGTGTCGTCTCCGAGATATCAAATAAAACTTTCGCCAAGGGGAGTATAATACACGTTGTACTCTTTTTCCCTTAACCAAGGTTTTGTCCCAAGTGGGTTTTTCTGGTAAGGTTTTTAATGAGGCAGCACTCAATGCATATTACAAGATATGTGTACTCTTTTTCCTTCACTAGGTTTTTTCCTACTGGATTTTCCTGGTAAGGTTTTAACGAGGCACATTATCTTTCAAATGAACATCCAAAGGGGAATGTTATAAATAAAGTGAATGTATATGGATGTTCATTTAATCCATCCATACATTCTATACAATGTACTACTTGAATGTATATGGATGTTCATTTAATCCATACATACATTCTATACAATGTACTACTTGAATAGATGCACCTATTAATTTCTAGGATGTATCTAGTGAGTTTTGGGTGTATCTTGTATAGTATAAATAGGACATTCTTTGCCCATGAAATAACACATAAGAAACATACTTGAAATAAGAAGAATAGTTCCCTCCTCTCTACATCTCTTATATATTATTGTCTCTTCTCTTTTGGTGCTTTCGTTTATAATTATAATATTTATTTTATAACAACCATAAAGATCTATATTACAATTCCATCACCATGCAATATGTGAAATTTACACATTCCAAACACGAAAAGAAATGTGAACACATTTTTGAATGTGGATAAGAAATGTGAACACATTTTTTGAATGTGGATGCAAGATATAATTCTTGTATATTATTTCTACTACTTTAGGGATGTTTAGTGTTTTCAAGGATAACAAAGAACACCAGACATCATCTATATACTATATTTAAAGCACGTATGCCTTTAGCGAAATGTCGTTCACCTTTTTTATCCTTTAAAAATATATTATATATTGGATACCAAGTTTGTCACGTCCCATCCTCGGGGAACGCGACCGGCGCTCAACCGAGTGAACCCGGTCGAGCAAGCATGTTGAGCCTTTCCTACCCAAATCATTCATAAACCATAAAGGAATCGCGACGTTATTTATTGAGTTCGAAAGAGGTCAGTTATGAACATACAAACATGATACTATTTCGTTCTTCCATATATACACGTTTCCGTAATTAAGTCTTCCAAAATATATACGGATTACAATTTTAGTGGGAGGGAATTACAGTTACAAGTTAATTCAACGACCACCCCAACAAGCATACATGACCAACATAAGTGTCTACGGAGCCTCTAAGATAGAAAAGACAAATGTGATCCTGCCGGCGACAAGGCCCCGGCTATACCTCAAAATGTAACAACAAAAGCAAAAGGAGAGCAACGTATTTTACACACGACCCCGGGAAGAAATGGGGCTCACCGAATCTGTTGTGAGGAGGAAGAGAAGGCATCACTACATGCAATAAGCGCTACCAGCTATAGAGCTACCTACATCCATTAGAAGATGTAGCGCCCCCATCAAAAAGAGGCGTTAGCACCATCGAATAGTACTAGTATGTATGAACAAACTCTACTCTAAGTAGAATAAACAGTAAACAAGAAGAAAGGCAGTCATGGAAATCAAATAATGTTGCACAGAAATACCGAGCAAACAAAAGTAAGAGTCTCACAGTTTTCTTATTTCGTTTTTTCCATTTTTTCGGTTAATAGTCCTTTAAATCCAAGTGCCACAATTTATAATGCCATTGTGTCTTTTACACGGAGTCTGGTCTCGGCCCGACCGGCTAAGCCATCCCAAGTGAGACATCATCAACATCATAATTTATATTCTTATATCAGATGTAAATGCCACCATGTGTACATCATGGCGTCCGATCTCGGCCCGATCGGCTGAGCCATCTCACTTTGGGACATCACCATTTCATTTATTTACTCAGTCCACATTTTATTTCCACCATTTATCACATAGTTCTTGGCACTTGGACACGTTTTACAATTTGAGTCTGTTTCCCTTTCATTCGTTCAATAACATTATCTTTCATATCGATACGAACCAACATATAACAAGGTGCGCACGAAATAGAAGGAGCATGAAGAATCATAATTCATATTTCAAGTAGCATGGTGACATGGTAAAACAACTAAAACAGTTAGGAAACATAAGTCTTTCGACTCAACCCATTAAAACAACCAATTCAAGTAGGATCAAGTAAGGGACTCATACCAAATATTCGGACACCAAAGAGTTGATTCTATGAAGATTAGAGTTAGCCATACATACCTCGATTGGGTCTTATCCCTAATTCCTACGACAATTTTCGGAATCCTTTAGCTCTTTCAATCTATTTGACAAAATAGCACAATCAAATCGTAATTAGGAATCAGGTCATATTCCTAGCTCACTTGAGTATCATACTTATCATTACTAATTCGCTATAGTCCCATAGCTCCCTTTTTAGTGGGAGATTTCCCTTTCCTAGCTTAGGATCACATGCATGCAAGGACATTACCTCCCCCATACCATATTTACTTGACCAATTATCCCCCTCCCCCCTCTTAACTAGATTACTGAATTTAGAGGATATGGTATGAGTTCTTACCTGTAATTTTAGGGCCTTCTTGCAAATCTTCAATCATGCAATCAAGAATGATGATGATCAAGGGGTGGGTGACCTCTTCTCACTCTAGAACCTCTCTTCCTCACTCTATAATATCAGAAAAATGGTCTAAAATGGTGAGGAAGGTGTTTTATATTAGTATGGGATCGGGTAAAAAATTAAGAAAAAATGATGCTCCGACACGATTATGCGGTCGCATATGCGACCGTAGAGTGAAAATGCGGTCCGCAAAAGTGGCCTCAACCGGGTGGACCAATGACCGAGTATGCGGCCATTATGCGGCTCACAAAACAGTTATGCAGTCGCATAATGCACCGCATAACAGTTATGCGGCCGCATAATGCACCGCTTAACAGTTATGCGGCCGCATAATGCGCCGCACAACTCCCTCGACAAAAATTCCATGGCATATTTGCGACCAATATGCGGCCCGCATATCGATTATGCGATCGCATAATTTGCCACATATTTGGCCTCAAACTAGGCCAACCCTCTGATTCACTCTGCGGCCATTAAAATAATAATTTAAATTATTTGCCTAAAATTTAGGGCTTCAAAATTAATTATATTTTGTATATTAAATATTTCCTTATTTAAAATAGGTATGAATCCTAATTTATAGGACTTCAAAATCAATCACTGATTTTACCTTAAAAAATCATTAAAAGAAAGAAAAAATCACAAACATACTTTTACCATGTTTGTTTCCTCGTCCTTTTTATTAATAAGAGATAATGTGACTATTAAATTTGTATTTTAGAATTTTAAATAAAATACCTACAACAAAACACTAAATATTAAAAATAACGTTTTTTTCTCTTTCAAACTTGATCTTTATAAACAATTTTTTTTTTGAAGTCCCTCTAAATTAATTTTTAAATATTATATTAAATACTTCATTTATAAATCATTTAATTGTTTTTACAATTTTTAAAAGTTTAAAATTAATAAAACTCTTATTTATTATTTTTTTCTTATTTGGACTGAAAGTCCTAATATTTAGAACTTTAAAATATTAAAATTTTACTTTATATAGATCATGCGCTTAAATCATGCGGGATGATTTATACACTAGGCTGCCCTTTTTTTGGTTCTAATTCTAAGTCATTATTTGGAGTAAATATGTCATGGATGAGTTTTCTTTCAATTATATATTCTCTCACAAGCTTTCTTTAGTATCTTTTTTTTTTCATTGCTATTTTATTTGATTTTTTAATCATATGAAAGTTGTAGATTATTAGTTGCCTGATTATATATTTTAAGTTCTATACTTTAGCACTATTTAGGTTTTTAAGGACTTGTTCTTGCTGAAATTGAAAAAAAACTTGATAATTTGTGAAATTAAAGTTATAATATTATTAAACTGAAATAAATTTTAAGTTGAATTATTGACTTATGATTGAGGATCTCTATGAGACCTTCTTTATTTATTGAGTTATTATACACGATTAACATATATGATCATTTTCAGGAATTTATATTTTTATTTTATTATTTAAACATAAATTTAAAATAAAATAGTACTCATTAAGATAGAATACACTCGCATCGTGCGTACATTGGCACTAGTAAATATAAAAAAATAGTAATACTTAGAAACTAAGAAAATTACATCTTCCAATGTAAGTTTTCATCAATTTATTTCACAACTTCTCATTAAAATCTTACAACTAAAGTTTGTTAAATACTTGACGAATACCAAAAGTGCTAACTTTTAGAAAAATTTAAAGCATTAAAATTGTTCAATCTTATTGTATGAGTCAAAATCAAATTAGGGAAATTCGACATGCGGAGAAGATTGTCATGAGTTATCCGCAAATCGGAGTGATCAATAAGACCGAGGCCGAGCAGTGATCTATAAGGTCGAGGTCGAGCAGTGCAGATAGAAGTAACAACTAGTTTTGCTTTGGAATCTTCAAAGGGAATATTCTACTGAATATTCCCTCCAATTGCACACTTTTTAGGGTTTTTCCCTTATAAATAGGAAGGGAGGCGGACTTCTGAAAGGGGACTCTTTCTCTAGAAAATAAAAAAACACATCTCTCTAAAGAGATTAGAGGATGGGTAATCCCATACCCTCCATCACATCCGAAAAGGGTCCTAAGATTCTTGTATTTGTCTATCATTCATCTTTATCAAATGAAAGAGGATTCGCCTCACCCGAGATTAGGTGAATCTTTTCCTTTATTTATATTTTATTGCCATTTAATATACTTAATGCATCTTTTTTCATACTATCAAATCTGGCCATAATCACTGCCAGTATTTATACTCAACTATATTTTTCTATTCAGATTATTCATCTCAGATCTAGAATTAATTATCCTTAACTAGGATTTACCCTCTATCTCCTTATTTAATTAGTTTAACAAAAACGTCCCATATTTTGTTGGTCAAATAATTTAGCGTCGTCTGTGGGGATTTTCTAGCTAATCTTTAGTTTTCTCTAGATCTAAAAATAAATTCTTACCCACTTTCTCTTTGTCTGTATACATAGCTTACGTTTTAACGTTCATGCTCTCTAGGATAAGTTTTATATGCGATACATTCTAGAGAACGCGACCAAATAATGAATCCTTATGCAACAAGGAAATGCTTGATAGACGTGCTTGGTTTGAGAAGTTTTTCGGAAGTCTTTCAAAAACCAAAAGCTAAGTTTGAAATTTTGTTTTGGTTTGTCCTTTTCCCTGGAAAACAAAACCGAATAGTCATTTTTTAAACCTAAATTAGAAAGCTATGTTCATTTACTATTTGCCTTGGTTATTGACTGCACATAATCACAGTGTCGGAGAGTAGGTGATTGCATATGAATATCAGTCATCCAAACCTTCTCCTTTTCTAGCCATTGTTTTTACCAAAATTGGACAACAAAGATATAGAGGCATTTAAAAGTTGGGTGGAGCGTGATATATCTGGTATTCATGAGATTGGGTCGTGATTGCGGGTCTAAAGCTAGCACTCGAGTACGGAGAAAAAAGAGTCATCCTACGGTGCGACTCTCAGCTCGTTGTCAATCAGGCCATAGGGACTTTCCAAATCAAGGAACAAAGACTGCAAAAATATCAGGCCGAGATCTGCAAGTTGTTACCCAAGTTCGATGAATGCCAACTCGACCAAATCTATCGAGCACAGAATATCGAAGCAGACGACCTTGCCAAATTGATAGCGGCCACTAAAAGCATAACCGGAGAAGGGAACATGGTCACCCCTTCCACTCATCGACCAATCAAATCGAGGTAACGAACAATTTCATTTGATTTTAACTGACTGTTTTTCTAAGAGGAATAGAAGCAGGAGCATTCTACCAAATATGCGAACAGGGAACAATCGTCGTCAAAGCAAATCCGAAGATGCCAAGAGGCCATATAGACTGGGACTAGATTGCCATCTCGAAAAACTATGTAAATCCCTCCGATACGTGTAAGCAAAGCATAAGTGCATGAAGCTCACCCGCAAGTCAAGTCTACACTACAACAGTGAGCAAAATTTATTTCCACGTTACTTATCAACCCTTGCAATATTTCCTTTTTCGTTCCCCTCTTAACATTTTTCCGTCAATCATGGAAATGACCTTTTGCCACAAAAGGAATGAATGATCACTTTCGACATCATTATTTATAATAATTCAATGTTTTGACAACATAAATCACTTGTGGATTAAGAACCACCTACTATGCTAGAAGTGCAGGTTTCAAAATATTTAATTAGTAAGATAAATGAACTGCTATATAACTTTTACATTCCTATAGATCTTATTTTGTCCTTAAGGATAAGCGGCGATGCATCAATTACACAAGATTCATTCGGTCCCCTCGCCCGAATCAAAATTCGGCCTCTTCGCCTGAATCAACATTCGGTCTCGTCGCCCGAGTCAAAATTCGGCCTCTTCGCCAGAATTAACATTCGGCCTCCTCGCCAAAATCAACATTTGGTCTCCTCGCCCGAATCAAAATTTGGCATCTTCGCTAGAATTAACATTCGGTCTCCTCGCCATAATCAAAATTCGACCTCTTTGCCAGAATTAACATTCGGCTCTCTCGCCCGAGTCAAAATTCGGCCTCTTCGCTAGAACTAACATTTGTCCTCCTCACCCGAATTAACATTCGGTCTTCTCGCCTGAATTGACAGTCGAACTCATCGCCCGAATTAACATTCGACCTCGCTTGAATTAACATCCGTCCTTCTCGCCCGAATCAACATTCGGCCTCCTCACCCGAATCAACATTCGGCCTCCTCACCCGAATTAACATTCGGCCTCCTCACCTGAATTAACATTCGGCCTCGCTCGGATCGACATTCGGCCTCCTCGCTCGAATTTACACTCGACCTCGCTCGAATTAACATTCGGCCTCCTCGCTTGAATTTACATTTCGACCTCGCTCGAATTAACATTCAACCTCCTCGCCCGAATCAACATTCGACCTCCTCGCCCGAATCAACATTCGGTCTCCTCGCCCGAATCAGTATTCGACCTCCTCACCCGAATGAACATTCGACCTCCTCGCCCGAAAAGACCTCCTCGCTCGAAACAACATTCGACCTCCTCGCCCGAATTAACATTCTGCCTCCTCGCCCGAATTAACATTCGGCCTCCTCACCCGAATTAATTAATATTCGACCTCGCTCGAATTAACTCTCATTCAATCTCTCGAATTAACATTCGGCCTACTCGCTCGAATTCAACTCACATTCGACCTAGCTCGAAGTTGGTTCACGGCTAGACCTCGTTCAAGATAAATATGGCAACGTTTGACTTCATCACTCGATCACGTTCGAATTAATGCATCAAGGAAATTCTCAAGAAAAAGAAAAATAGAATCAGGAATAAGCAGCAAAAGTAGCATTCCAAATCAAAAGAAGTATCAGAAAAGGCATCTTACAAGGGCCGAAACGCCCGTCCATATCTGGGGACGCGGGTGACCTCCTCCAATGCCTCCATCCTGGCCTCGTCGGCCTTCTCCAACTTTACCATCTTCTCGATCAACTCATCACTCGAGTCATTAGCCCTGATCGAACTCCGCTCAAGTTCAGCCCGCGGGGATACCACTTTGACCCGAAGATCGGCACCCTCAGCCGCGATCCTCACTAATCGACCTCCCCATCCGAATTTCTCGAATCACGATTAAAGAAGTCCGCTCACTGAGCTCGACCAAAAGACGACCTCAATAAGCGGAGAGACTAACTGTATGCGTCAAAATCAAATCAGAGAAATTTGACATGCAAAGACAACTGTCATGAGTAACCCGCAAATCAGAGTGATCAATAAGAGTGAAGCCGAGCAGTGATCTATAAGGTCGAGGTCGAGCAGTGCAGATAGAAGTAACAACTAGTTTTGATTTGGAATCTTCAAAGGGGAGACAACTGAATATTCCCTCAAATTGCACTCTTTTTTAGGGGTTTTCCCTTATAAATAGGAAGAGAGGGAGACTTCTGAAAGGGGATTCTCTCTCTCTAGAAAATAGAAAAACACATCTATCTAAAGAGATTAGAGGATGGGTTATCCCATACCCTCCATCAGATCCGAAAAAGGGTCATAAGATTCTTGTATTTGTCTATCATTCATCTTTATAAATGAAAGAGGATCCGCCTCACCCAAGATTGGGTGGATATTTTTATTTTTTTATATTTTATTGCCATTTAATGTTACTTAATGCATCATTTTCCTACTATCAAATCTTGCCATAATCACTGCCAATATTTATACTCAACTATATTTTTCTATTCAGATTATTCATCTCAGATCTAAAATTAATTATCCTTAACTAGGATTTACCCTCTATTTTCTTATTTAATTAGTTTAATAAATATGTCGCCTACCTTTTTGGTCAAACACCTATATTTATGTAAAAATTGCACGGGGCGCCTAAATAACATGTGCCCGCTTTGTTTTTATGTTTGCACCGGTACCCGTTTTTTTGTTAAAAGCCTTTCGAAAAGACAATTTTACCCTTTTACAAGCAGTCAAGCCTACTTTCTATTCAAGTAAACCCCATTCCTCTACTTACATTCCTATACTTTGTACAAATACTCTCTTTCTCTCTCTCTCTCTCCCGTTCTTCGCTTTTACGATCGTCATTGTTTTTTGATATTCATCGCTTCAACTATTTGTTCTGCAACAATATTACGTATAATCACAGGTACATTACAGTACCTTTACGTNTGTTTTTTTTTTTTGGGTTTTTTTTTTTTTTTTTTTTTTTTTTTGTGATATTCATGTTCGATAGGTTGTTAGGGGTTAGTTCTATAGTGATTTTTTGTCATGTATACCTTAATTTTATGGAGTTGATATTTTTTTTTTGTTTTTTTGTGTTTAATTATTGGTGTTTAAATTTGTGCTTTGCTGAGTTTTTTTGTTTTGTAACTGGTTAACTTCAGCGTTTTAGCAGTTGATGTTTTTGTTTTGTAGCTGATGTTTGGGAGTTTACGTTTTTGTTTTGTTTAATATGCTGAAGTTTTTGAACGTGTGTGTCTGTTTTGTATTTTGTAACTGGTGAACTTCAGCTTGTTTTTGTTTAGGAGCTGAAGTTTTTTATTTTGTTATGGTGAACTTCAGCATATTTGGGCGCTTAAGTTTTTGTTTGTACTTCAGCTTGTTTTTGTTTTGGAGCTGAAGTTTGTGCTTTATTTTGGTGAAACTTCAGCATATAGAGAGCTGAAGTTTTGTGTTTTGTACTTCAGCTTGTTTTTGTTTTGGAGCTAAAGTTTGTGCTTTGTTTTGCTGAAACTTCAGCATATAGGGAGCTGAAGTTTTGTGTTTTGTACTTCAACCTGTTTTTTGTTTTGGAGCTGAAGTTTGTGCTTTGTTTTGCCGAAACTTCAGCATATAGAGAGCTGAAGTTTTGCGTTTTGTTTTTGGTGACCCTTCAACATATTGGGAGCTGAAGGTTTTTGTTTTATATTTGGTGATTTTGTCTTCTTTGAGATGATGTTTTTAACTGATATCTTTTACTTTCTTTCAACAGATGGCTTCTTCAAATCCTCCAGCAACTAAAGCATCTAAAAATTGTACATAATCAAAAGCTTCTTCAGTCCGTATTGTTCCTCCTACAAGAGCAGGGGAAAGGTATTTTGAGTTTCGAGATTGGTTTAACTGCCGTGCTTACTGGAAGGGTAACCACGATTTGAAGAGTTTGATCAAATCTTTCCTGACTCCTGCACAAGAAGAAAAGTTAACTAATGGTACTTTTCGATACATTTTGGCTATGGAGAACTTGAAGTGCAGCATGAAGTTGGTTCATTGCTTGTGCCTTTCTCGTATATTCACCAATGATCGAGACTCCATTAGTTTCAAGATTTTTGGGCATAATGTATCGTTCACCCTTGAAGACTTTCACAATATGTGCGGTTTGAGGATCACCGCACATAATATTAAAAAACCATCTAAACGCGAGAGCACGATCTTGAAGAGATATTTTGGTAAGTCTAAGGGTGTGACCTTGAAGGACATTCGAGATTTTATGTATCGTAATGAAATTCAGAAGGCCGATGCAAATTTCAACCATGTATGCGAGAGCGATGAAGATACAGTTAAACTGATGGAAATTCTTCTTGTGGAGTCTGTTATATTTGGTAAAAAGAATGAATCAACGGTAGTAGAGGATTCTGCAGCGATTGTCGAAGATGATAATGCTTGTGGTGCTTATCCTTGGGGTAATGTCTCTTATGAGAAGCTCATTATTTCAATGAAACATGCATTGGATAACCAATTCAACGAACATTCAACAGAGTATACTATTGGTGGATTTCCATATCCATTGTGTGTTTGGTTTTATGAGCGTTTCTCCGATCTTCGGAATAGGTATATTAAAGAAGACGAGTACCTTGATTCTCCTCAGTTCCCAGGATGTTACGTTATATATGTGTGGGAGAGCCCAAATATAAAGAACTTGAGAAATATTTCAGTAATCATTCTGTAAGTGAATATTTTTTTATTTTTTGTAGTTTTGTTAATATGTTGATGTATTACTTTTATTTTATTTTTCATAATGTACTTTTTTTGTATTAAACAGGAATATCGGAAATTTAAGGTATTGGATATAATTCCTACAGAAGAGGAATTGAATTCAATGCCTTTGATTGGACAATTGCCTTGCAGCCGGGTTCGTTCAAGGGTAGTTAATGCGGTTCCTTCAACTGGTGAATCACCACGTAGTCGGAGTCGATCAAAAGAAACCCGTCGAACTTCAACTGCTGAATCACCTCGTACCCAGAGTCGTTCTAACCGTTCTACAACGGTGTCTGACAATCAATTAGTCAATAGAATATGTTCTGTAAGTTTTTGTGCTGAATTTTTAGTTTTATTTTT